>KL267256.1:624-50255 GCA_000699545.1 Podiceps cristatus
TTTTTTTTTTTTTTTTAAAGTCCCTCTCCAGCTTTATTGTAGCCTGTCTTTAGGGACTGGAAGGCTGCTTGAAGGTCTCCCCAGAGCCATCTCTTTTCCAGTATGCATATCAGTAAAAACGTAGGTAATGCGTAGCTCGGAAGATGGAACTGAAGGGAGAATGGTGTATGGGATCTATGGGAAAGGGTGAGAGAGCAAGAAATTTAAGTTGAGGCTGGTCGTAATGAGAAATAGTACTAGAGAGATGTGCAGAATCTTGAAGAATATGTGCTTACCCAGCCATGGGTCTACGCCAGAGCTGTCTTTTTTTTTTTATTTATTTATTTTTTTTTTTTAAATTTAGAAAGCAGATGAGTTTCCCTGGGAAAGCACTCTGTTAGAAAAGGGCAATGATGTATTCTTAATTATGCATATCTAGGGAATTGTGTGGCTTTTTTTTTTTTTTTTGTGCAGTTACATGAGAAAGTGCTTATCCTCAGAGATTTCAGTATTTCAGTCTACCTTTTCAAAGTTTTAATGATGTTACTTCAGACTGTGTTGTTTTTTCCTACATTAAGGTTAATGATTGCATGCTCGTCCTCTGGAGCACGAAGGGGAAGGTGAATTTACTTGCTGTCATGCTTGCAAGATCGGTGTTGGTATGGGTTGCTCTTGTGTACTTTCTGGTGAATAACCATTGTTTATTGTTCTTTAGCCTTTTCTTCTGAGAGCTACAGAACAACTTCCAACAAATTTTCTTCTTGGCTCTTGCAGACTATCTGCCTGCAGGTGTGCAGTGGAACTGTGCATTGTACAAACACCTCTTGACCAGGAAAGGTCGTATGTTAGTAGTATATTAGAAGTTACAAGTTGGATAGATTTTTTTTGTTGTTGTTATTTAAGAAGGTGGCAAAACGGTGCAAGTAAAATTTAGTAATTTGATAGGCTGATGAAGTCTTTCTTGTAGGAGGTACAAATTGCTGGCTTTCTCGTGCTTTCTAGCTGTGGGAAGATGAGGATGCTGTAAATAAGGCACATGGCGGGGGAACTGGCTGCAAGCTGGATGGATTCTGAAAGTGGTTGCTGTGTTCTTGCACTAAAGAACTACAGCTTCTAAAATGGCTCCTTTCCCTCATCCTCCTTTGGCAGTAATAGGACCAGTTTGGGGGGTTTTATCCACTTTGATTACTATACTCTGGTTCTCATGTGTGTTGGTTTTATTTTTAAGTAACTTGCCAAAAGTGTGCCTTGAAACTTCTCTGTTGTATTTTAATATGGAGAAAATACTGATGAAAGGAATTATTGTATATTTTTAGTTGTCTGCACTGAATTTATTGCTTGAAGGAGTAGTGTAACATCTGATTTAAGATTACATGTGACAAAATAGAACTGGATCAGTGTGTTCACCTAAGGAAAAATAATGGCTTTTTATAATTGCTTATATTGATAATAAATATCTTATGCATTCTTTACTTGTGCAAGGCTTATCAGCTATGATTTTTTTTTGTTGAAAGCAAGTATAAAAGAACTGTTATTTCTACTGTAGTAGAAATAACATATATGGAACAACATGAGAGGAATATAATATAGAATGTATATTCTGTTCCAATGGCCATACTGAAATGAAAGTGGGCCTCAGAAGAAGGGAAGGAATAGCACAAAGATATAGGAAAAGAATGAACGTCAGGTCCTACCATGTTTTTTGTACTTTGGCTTAGTATAGATGTTAATAACCCTCTAATTCTTTTGTGTGGGGTAATAAGAGTTTCCATATGATAACAATCGCAGAAAGGCTAAGTGCAGAGTCCTTTGGCTGCTGCTGTAGGGTTGTGCACTGTGCTGTGACCTGTTAGCGAATGATGTCAACCTCTGTTGCAAGTAGGTGTGTGCTTCTTATTGATCCTGGTCAAGGTAGGTTTTTCTGAGATTTTAATTGGTATATATGTTATCTAAATTGCATGACTAGAACAGTAACGCGTTATTTTTCAAAATATTTTTACTTTTGAAGGTGGTGTGCTCTCAGACTCCCAGGGTTTAATTCAGATCTGGATGTTTGCCATCTCTGAAAATGAGGTTACCAAACAAAATATTTTGGCATAGTTTTTCCCTATCAGAATGCTCAGGCTCTAGTATTTCCCCCTTCTTGTATCTGGAAAATGCTTCAGTGAAGAAACTGCAATTACATAAAACACTAATTCTTCAAGACTAAAATTCATTACAATGATATGCAAATTATTAAACTTTTCTTGCTGCACTAGTAAACCTAAACCATTAGTACAGTCAGACTGATAAATAGCGTATCTGTTGATGTTATTTTGTGATAAAGAAAACTCCTAATGGCACAGTCTATCAAATATTTAGTAAGAATTTTTACAGTATTGGAGTAACTTGTTCTTACTCCTGTGCTCAGGCCAGGTCAAAATGGTGTCTCTCTTTTGTGGTCGGAGATTATGCCAGCTCTCCATGAAGAGAACTGCTCAGCTCTGCACAGAAGACAGGAGGACGCAGCCATATTGATTTTAGTACCACTAGCAGCACCGTGAGCTGTGCTGCTTCCCTGTGGCAATAATACAGGATCCTGACAGGAGCTGAGACACGCTGTCGCCTCACTTTTCACATATCCCAGAGCCTGAGTGTTCCTAGTGCAGAGATCTGGGGTGTCACGTAGAAAATCAAGTAACAAAGCTTAAGCCTTAGACGCTTTTACGTTTCTAGTTATATTCCTTATAAATACCGCTCTTAGATGAAATTTAAGTATCTAAAAATGCTATTACTCATCTCAAAAGCTAGGTGTGGTTGGTAGGGGACTGATTTTGAGTGCTGAAGCTCAGCTCTGAGTTGTTGATGTAACTGTCAAGTGTTAAACTCTTTTCTCTTGGGGAGTAACTTCAGAATTGTTGGTACTTTCCAAGAACCAAAAATATTTCTTCCCTTTCTTTCTTTTTGCTTGTTCTTTGGTTTATTATTATTTAATAGTTATTAATATCATTAAACAAAACTACTTTTAATTAAAACAGCAAACATTCACGCTTTTGGTTTTGGCTGTTTTTCCATGTCAGTTCAGTGGACAAACCTGGGATTTAGCGTCAGACGCAAAACAGACACCTTCAATGTACATGTTTCCACCTTTTAGAATTTCTAAAGAAGTTTTGATCTGCTCAGCAGATCAGTTTGCTCTGGAGTGGAAATACGCACATTCAGGGTGTCTTGTTTTCCTGTTGAAGCCAAGTCCCAAATCTCTGTCTTAATTTCAAAAAATACCATGACCCTGTTCTTTAATTAGCTCTTGACTTGCCTGAAGGCACAATGAATATACTTTAACATGTGGACTGACTCTTTCTTGCATTTTAAACTCTGTAGAATAAAAATTCTTTGCCCATTTGTATGGCTTCTTGGCCATTTCACCATCGCCACAGAGAAGATGGCCGTAGTAAATGTTTTCTTCCCTTTCTGGCCTGATGCCTCAAGATGCTTAGTTGCTTTCCCATAGCCCTTTGTGGGTGGAGCGGATTCCCACTGTTTGTGTGCGCTCCCTGAAAATGATTGAAGAAAGAATTTTGTTTTAAAACTTTTAAGAATCTCTAACAAACAATGTCTCTCAGCGTGGGAGTGGACCGAAATCCCATAGGCTTCGTAACGTGTGATGGTTGAATGGCAGGCTTCCTGGGTTTTCACTTCAGACACTTTATTAAAAAATACTTCTAAGATGTGAATTTTTTCTATATTACATGTAGATATTTTATTGTGTTTGTGGGTTTATTTATTTATTTTTAATAAAAGTATGTAGTTTAAAAAAAAAGGGGGGGGGGAAGCATGAGATTATGGCTTTACTCTGACTGAAGTCTTCCAAGATAAGAACTGTTAACGTTGATAAGCAGCACTTACTAAGCAGACTTCTGACAGCAAGGTTGGAAAAAAAGACGACTAGCTATAAATGCCATTGTGTGTGCTTGTTTAAGAGGAACATCTTTCACTCCAAAGGTCTAGTGCTTCAGAGTGGTTCATAGTCTTTAGTTGCGGAATTGTTTTTAGTATCTGATTTAGTGGTATCTGAGTTAATGGTACTAGCCTCTGCAAGTTTTTCTATAAATAGTGTAAGCATTGTGTAATTTTAGTTATGGTACAGTCAGTTAAGCATGATGATGAATTATCTCTGGAAAAATTTAAATCATTCAATATCTTTATATAAATTGACATAGGAGGAACAAGTGAGTAGCGTGCCCGTAGTTAATATTTCTGTGTCTTTCACAAACAAGAGCATTACTTTTTAGCTCTTCACTGAAATATCCCTGGATTTAAAAAGGAGGAGTCTGTTGCTCCCCTGGCTTAAAGAAGTGCTTGAGAAAACTTCTGGGTTGTCCTGTTGCTTTATTAGTAGTGCCTGTAGTACCTTAAGAATGAATGACTGCTAATATGATGAGGAATTGCTATGTTTATTTTATTTATTTTTTCCATTCATGTCAGCTTCTGTCAGCCGCCGCTCCTTTTGTCATTCGGCTGACTTGTGCTTCTTCTTTCCTTCCTGTCCCCGTCCTATGCTTGTCTTCCCTCGCCTGACTCCTGCAGATACAACAAAGAGGAAAAATAATAGCTTTCAAATCACCCTTTGCATCTGTTTCCATCCTCCCTGGCAATTTCTGCTTCCACACGGTTAAGCGGCAGAAACGTGGCCCGACTTGACCTTTGGTCACAGATTTTTCCTCTCCGGTCAAACAGCCAGTCATTTGACCTTGTCTTAGGCAACTACTGCTCTTCAGCTAATCCTCTGGTTTCCTCAGCCCTCCCTCCCAGCCATCGCCTCAGCTTCTTTTAATATTGCTCTCCCTCTCGCAGGCCTTTTGCAACCCCCAGTCTGAGGGTGTCCCGTGTACCTTGCCCTTGTTTCGGCTGCTCCGGCCTGCGCTTGCTCTGCTCTGCAGTTAGCACACCCTCGCGCTCCGTTTCCTCCATGCCTCCATTCTTCTAGAGAAAATCGCATGACCGTACAAACTTCCTCTGTGAAAAATGTCTCTTCTTTTCCAAACAGCATTGCTCCCTAGCTGTGTTGAATCTTAGCTTGTTTGCTGGTTAATACCTTTTTCTTTATTTAAAATCTCTCCAATTTCTTTTACTAAAAAGGGAAGATCTTGTGCTTTACGCTTGGTATACAACAAGTACTTGCCTGCTTTTTAGCCCTGCCTTACATATACATTGTCTGTTCTGAGTGTTTTCTCAGAAGAGGTTATAGTATTTTGCAGGCAATGGACTCCAGTTACCTATTTATCATGAGGTTGGCTGACATCTAATTCTTTAATATGTTGGTATCTTTGTTTGGAAACCAAAGCAGCTATGTGCCTCACAGATTGTGAAAATTAATTGCTGAAAGTTAATTTATGCTTCTTGGAAAGGTAGAAAAACGAGAGCTCCATCTTTAGGCCATCAGAGCAGTTCTGAAAGTTGGTATCAGTAGAGAGCAGGGCAGGAAACCCGCACCGCTGCAATCTGCTCATTTTGTTCTCTGTGCAGTTAAGAGCCTTGTCTTGTCTTGTGTGTCTGGCAGTGTTAAGAACTGAAAAATAACTAAGATCTTTAAAGAAAAGCCTGATGTAGTTACTTAATAAGCAGAAGAGGCTTGCCTTACTGTGGTGAGTCACACAGAAGAAATTTAAATTCAGGTGGGATTTTTTTCTTAATATTTATCTTCTTGTTATATCCTGTGGTTTCTGAAAATGTTTTCTAGTAAAACTATGGAGCAAAAATGCAGTAACAGATAGAAGTTATACATGGCAAAGTGAATCAGAATCAATAATTGAAAGACGAGAGAAGCATTAACTGTGGGGTGCTCTAGAGGGAATGGACTGTAGGTGAGAAAAAAGGATTAACTGAGGATCAAACCAAGCCAGCTTTGTCGATTATAGCGGTGTTGCCCCAGCCTTTAAGGAAGTGACCTGAATAGACTGTATGTTTTTTATTGCACCCTTTGTCAACACATATTTCTAACTTACAGATAATTGCAACAAGATTTGAAATGGTATTTAAGTGGCAACAAAAGAGAGAAATGTGCAAAACGAAAGAACAACTCACTCGCACCTTCTTTGTCAGAGTGTTTCCCTGTATAACTGCTTACCCACCACACCCGTGCCTTGGTAGGGTAACTTTTTGTGTTTGCATGGGTGGTTACCATTAAAATACTCCCCAATAGAAGTGATTTTTGTGTTATATTTTAATCTATACTAATCAGTGCTATGCAAAATGATTAGACTAGCACTGTGGTTAGTTGCTTTAAAAAAAAAATACAGTAACTTGCAAACAGTAACTTGGATACAACCACAGAGAATAAAACAATCCTTACATTTGTATTTTCAGTGTCATTGGCTTAATCTCTATAGGAAGAAATACAGATGAGTGCTAGAAGTTACTGCTCAAGCAATAATTATGTGAACGATCCGCTATAAATTTTCATGTCTGGTACTCTTTAAGAAAGTTTTATTTCCTAAGGCCTTCTGAAGTTCATATTAGACTCTCATTGACTTCAGACACAGGAACTGGAACATTCATTTTACATTAACAGTAGTCTGTGCCAAAATCACTGAAACATAGTTTAGCTGTGGTGTTACTTTGTTTATTTTGGTGAAATATGAAGCATAAATTGGGCTCTGTTAGTTCAGATCATCTGACAAGCTGGCATCTTTGTCATATACTACATCTATTAAATTGTCTTTTAAAGATTGGTTTCAAGTAACGTTTTCTTAATTATCAGCTCACAATGTCTGTATCTTCTTCTGTGTGTGTTATCTAGAGATGTGTGCTAAATTAATGGGAAAGCAATTAACCTAACTCTGGATTCTGTGCTTGACTGACGCTTCTAGCTGTGAACATATTAGAGCTGTCTGTCTGGTCTTCACAGCTTCTGTTTGAGTTGTAGATGAAACTAGAGATAAAGATGCTAAATCCCTAAATGGTGTGGAAACCCCTGATGTTACAAAGGTTGCATTCATTTGGGGCACTGGGGCTAACAGTTACCTGATGATACATCAGGAAGGGTTGTAATGGCACATTATAGGGTTTAATCGAACTGTGATTTTCTACTAGCCTATTTGCTTTCAAGCAAGACTAAATGTGAGCCTAACATTACTCTGGAATGCAAGTATTTTCTGATATATTTTTATCTACAGCTCTAGGTTTTGTAGCAGTCGCATCCTTTCAGTTGTATTTGTTCAAAACCTGTGTGTATACAAACGCCAATGGGAAAGCTGAGCTTTGGAATTTGCCTTCTGATACAGATTGTTTGTAAGCTTCCCCCAGAGAGTCTGAATGGAAATCAGGATTTGAGAAAGGTCATTTATCACTTACAATATCATCAAGTCTTAAAAAGTAAGTTCTGCTGTATGACTACGCCGATCTCAGTTGCCACAAGGGAGAGTGCAGGACAGAAGGAAGGCCAGGCTATTTCTTTTGGCAAGCAGCATGCACTTAAGTTTAAAGTGATCATCAAACTGTATCCATGGGCTGTGGTTTCACGTCGCAGCTAAGCCAGTCTAGAAGGTTGCTGCTGAAAGGAGTGATCCTGCTCTCTTCTCAACAGTCGTGTTGCCATTGTTTCCTTTGTGCCAGCTCTGCAAATCGGACCCATCGCTGAGCCAGTTCAGCTCAGTTGAGAACTACTCACTGCTGGATTAATGAGTTTAACTGATTGAGTGAAAGACCTGATGAGCATTAGAGCTGGCCTAAAGGAAGGGGTGGAGACCATGTGGTAGTAATATGGGTATTCAGACTCTTTTTCACAGTTTAAACCAGTCTGCATCCTCACTGTCATGTTTGTGGCAGTTTGGTATGCGCTTAGCCAAGTGATGAGTGTGATCAGGAACCTGGTTTGGCTAAAAATTGGTTTGGCTCGCCCCTTCCTGCCCCACAACTTTTTACTGTATCACTTCTCTGATCCCATCACTGTAGAGCCTCAAAGTGGGGATGAAGGCACGTGTGGTCAGGAGGCTGAGTTACCCTTTCAGATGACCGCCGGTTCTTAAGCTGATTTAAAATTATTGTAACTGCAGGCTTAGTGAAGTCTTCATGTTCTATATTGCTTATACCTCAGGCGTATTTATAAGTTTTTAAAAATTCATGCTGGAGGAGGATTTTTTTCCTTTTAAACTGTTTAGGAATTCATTTGGTTGACAAGCGGTAGCAAAAAATATGAACAGGTAGAATGAGGGCAATGTTTTCTGTCAAGAAATAGATTATTGAGGCTTGGGGGAGTAGTAGTCTGTTGTTCTCAAGGAAACTATTAAATTGCTATAGAAACCTTACTCCAAATGATAGGAACCGTATCCTGTTCCTTATCAGATAAAGATGTTAATCATCCTTCATTATTTGTCATACTGTATTTATCAGCACAGTGTCTCCATAAATACATCTGGCAACCATATTTTCCAGGCCATTTATTAAGATTTATATCCTTTAAGTGGTTACTCAAAGGCACCATGTTTTCATGTCTGCAACCTGCTTTTCTGACAGCTAACGCTTTTAAATTACTGTTCCTTGAAAGTAAGTTTTCACCTGTTCCCTTTCTCAGTTTATTCTCTGCCCACCAATTTGGGTGGCCAAATTACGTAGGAAGGGATAAGGAACCACAGGGGGAAAGAAATCTGGTGTTAACTCCCTTTTGTGGTGCCTGTTCACATTCACAGGTCTTGGGTTATATGTGAATTACTGCTATTTCTGAAGCTGTAAAAGTACAGTAGTGCTGGCTGGTAGCTGTATGCATGGAGTTTGCATGCTGCTATTGATTATGTCAGCTTTTGAAAATGTCCCCGAAAATGCTGTTTTGTTTAAATGGCGGTCTCCTCATACCTGTGGCGATGGTAAACTAGAGGAGCCATTGCCCATACAAATTTCACAAACAGTGACTTCTTTTTGGTTTTCTCTACCTCATTTTCTTGGCCTAGCTATATGTTAATATCTCCATTTGAATATTTCACTTTTGCTACCTTCTTTTGAATTTTTTAAGTATGTTAGATCATCATTAATTTGTTCCTTCTGCTCAGAAATTAGGAAGCAGAGTATTTGGGGTGTTCTGTGGCCTGAATACTCTCAAAGCTGCACCTCAGTTATTGTCCTTATGACAAATGGCAAGACAGCATGCGATCTTAGTGGTATCTGGGGAATTTTTGAACTAATGGAATGGTTTTATTTTGTATAGTAAATTACTTCATCCAAGAGAACAATGCAGAAGTGTTGGTTTTGGTGTGGTGGTTTTTTGTTGGTTTTTGTTTTGTTTTGTTTTGTTTTTTTTCCTGGGAGCTGACTCATACTTTATTCACTTTTTCTCCCCTTTAATAAATCTGTAGGTGAAGTGATAAACATATTACAAGGAGTCAAAGGAATTTTTTTTTTCCCTCCCACTGAAAATGAGTCAGCAATTAAATTATCTTGAAAGAAAATCAGTTTGTTGTCTGGGTTTAGCAAATGTTTACATTTTAAGAAAATATTTATCCTAGTCCTGTTCAGAGTGATAAATTGTATAAGTGGTCTCCTGTATAGTGAAGTGTGTGTCAGAATCTCGCCCTAAATATCTGTCAATCTGAAATACTCTTATTTGATCAGAACAGCAGATTTCTGATGGTTTAGTAAAACAGACAATATCCTCTATTTAAATTTTGTTTTTATTGCAAGGCAAGATGCTCTGAAAACCTCACTGTCAAGTGAGGTTTTCACTTTCATTTCACATGACAATTGTCATGTGAAGTTTAATCCTGTTGTGGATTTTGTGGTTATGTCAAACAAATGATGAGATGTGGTAGCATGGAAGAGCTTAGCAGAAGCATTCCTGTGTAAATTCGAAGACGCATTCATATTTTCAATGTTGCTTTGGTCAGGAAGAGTTAAGTGACTTGACATTTTTGGGGGACTTGCCCTACAATACTGTGGAAGGGGAACAGGCGGCTCTGCTGGAGTCCTTGTTACAGGCTGAAGGAGGCTTCTCTGTGCGTCAGCTTGGAACGCCTCGTGTTGAATGTTTAGCTTACCAAGGAGGTAGGACAGACTGATGAAATAAAAGGAGTGGTGAATGTGTGCGTGAATGCTGACATGTTTGACAGATGCATTGTTTAAGCTTAGATGTATTAAATGCTCCAAAAGCTTTGCCAAGGGGATCAAGTCGGGCTGTCACCGCAGGGTATGCAGATCTACCTAGGCTAGCTTTGGGCTGCTAGTGGTGTAATCGTAGCAGCAATGACACTCAGCGCAAGCTATGAACCCTTTCAGAGAAATCTCACCAATACTTGGATGCTTAACCATCACTGAGTTTTGTGCTGCCATGACCATGCTCTTGTTTGTTCAAGTAGTGATTAGTTTGAGTAAATGTATGCAGCCTGTAGAGTAAATAAACCCAAGAAGTCATTGAGCTTTTTTCCTGCAGTCTATTTTTATAAATTGATCCTCTGGTAAAGAGAGGTTATGAAAATGAAAAATTGTTAAAGCAAGGGAATAAGATACAAGCATTGCACAAACAGGGAAAATGCTGATGATTGTGATGAGATTGGTAACTCAGTTCTCTCCATTTTGTGTCGCTGTAGATGAATTCAAAGTGTCTGTGTTCACCAGACTGTAGCTTGTCACTGACTTCTGAAATACTCTGATAGGCATTCAAGCCTACCAACATTGCGTTTCTGAGAAGATACACTGATGGTAGCAGCAGGATGCAGCCAAAATGCTTTCTGCAGAATACCATCTATTGTGATGTCTGGTTGACTTTTCCAACACTGATTCATCCACTGCTGCCCTATTTAAGTTATCGCTGAATTGAGGAGGCACAAAGCGTGGTTGATTCTTTTGGAAAAAAAAAAATGTTAACAAATAGTGTTTTCCTGAAATTTTATGAGGGATTGTTCTCCCAACCCAACAAAATATCAATGGCAGAAATGGAGTATAAACTAATGATGGCAAAACCACTTACGTATTGTGTTGCAACTTCTGTGGAGAAAATTGAAACACGAAACAGAGGTCTGATGGCAATGCTAAAACGGCAAAGGAAAGAACCAGCTACCATGATAAGGGATAAAGGAAAAGACAGGCTATAATCATGGAGGTAGACAACTCTCCTTGGCAAGAAATGGTGCTTTTAGCAAATGAAACATAAATTGCTGGAAGAAAAATCAAGCCCACTTCTGACAATGTGGACATATGTGTTTAACTGCATTCCTGTGACACTTGATGTGAGTGAACACTGTTCCATTGCAGTCTAATATAAATAATGTTTAACTAAGCACAGATTTAAAACTAGACTTAAGTTACCTGGGGCCAGAATGACTGAATGTGTGGGAGAGGGGAGGAGCATTACTCATCCCATGAGGTGGGGTTATCAAAACTGGGAGGAAGCCCGGTGCGATTTCACTTTGCTGAGTGCAAATGCAGTGTCAGGGGATGGAGATTGGGACCCCCAAACAGCAACTGCTTGGTTTTGCATCCAAGAAAGAAGACAAGGGAGGCAATACCAATGTAAGGAAGTAGTTAACTGTGAAAAGGGAGAAAAAGTGGGAAGCGGAAGTGGAAAAAATGAGGAAGGAGAGACAGTGTGTTTTTCTGTGTAATGATGTATGAAGACGTTTGCTGTATAAACATGCTTTGGGGAAGATTTCAGTGAAAATCATTGCACATCAAAGCTACAGGACAATACGTTGCCTTACTAACAAGTACTCGGTGACGTTTTTGGTAATTGGTGTTTGACCTGGAAATGCTCTTGTCTATTTTGCCTGCTGTACGCTTCAGCATCGACTTAAACCAGCAGCACCAGATGTAGCTTTGATGCCGATCTTGAACAATGCTTCACAGAGAATAGCAGCTACCCCAGCTGGTGTAAGAAGGAACAAGACCTTTAGAGATGATGCACCTGTGAAATGCAAGCAACTCATGTAAAGCGCCATGAAGATGGCCGTATGAACAGCTGTGCAAGTTTTCACACTATCACGTCAAACGTGACTTAGTTGTTACTGTGTATGGCTATTCAACTCCGCAGGGTTAGTTACGCCATTTGAAGGACCCTTGTTTTCTCTTCCCTTTGTTTTTATTCTCCTGATTGTATCATGGAAGAGAATCGTCCCGTTTATTCAAACACCTCAGTTTCTTTAGATTTTAATTTGGTGGAGGCTTTTCTTTTTTCCCAAGATCCTTAATGTAGCATGTCATACAACCTTTACCATAAAGGAAAATAAAGAGTAGGAATAGACACTACTGAGACTGGAATTTATAGTGGAAAGGTGTGTTTCAGTCATTCGATTTCAATTAAAAAATTGGTTTACTTTTAAATTTTAATAGTATATTGCAAACTTCCATTTGATGTTAATAGAATATTTATAATATGGTTAGATGTTTGTAACATGGAGTGCTCAGCTGAATATTTTTAATCCTGCAGTTATTGATTTACTGCAATAAATAAAAAGATACTGTAACAGATAGGATGCAGCAAGGCTCAGTTCTGCATCGTAAATGATATCTGCATTTGTCAGCGACACCAAGTTTTTATGTATATAGCATTAAATTTGTACCGGATTGGTTGCCTGTGAATGTTTAGTTGATAGAGAACAAATTATGGATGTCAAATAACCTTCAACTAAACAATAAACTAGAAATTGTTGGATAAGTGCAACAAGTCTGAAAGCCACGCTGCCCAAAATAGGGAACTGCCTAAGAGTTACTTCTGCAGAAGTACTAGAGGCAATATTGGCAAGCAGCGGCGTGTCTTCCATTGCACAGCTGCAAGTTAGAATTTTTTTTGTTCTTCCCCCCCCCACCCCCCCGCCTCCTTTCTGTAGCTTAGTTATCATCATTGCATGCAGTGAAATGATTTTTCTCCTTCAGTTTGGTCTGCCACTGCTGAATATGTGTGTATACAGGCAAAATTTGTTCCTTGAAAATCAAGCAACATCCATTTTATAAGTCAGGAATTATTTCTGTTCAACGTGCTTATTAAAAGAACCATGCTCTATTCCTTTACTTCTGGGTGCCTGTTACAGAGCAACTGTATTGGAGTATATTTTAAGAGTGCAGGGGTTTTGGGGGAGGGTGGATTTTTTGGTTGGCTAGTTGGTTGGGGTTTTGTTTATTTTTAAATCAAATCCTGTTTGAAGAAAATAAAGCTTTTTGCAGTCTAAATACACATCCTGGTGGTAGACTTTTAGATTAAAAATTTATGTAGTAACATAGTTGTGGCTCCAATATGATGTCATGATAGATGAAAATTAGTACTCTTAGGAAATAAGTGTGAAGAAAAAATGGGCAGCCATATATTTTTATTTTTCCATACTTCTGTCTTGAGCAATCATGACAGGAAAAGAAAGAGGTGACAGAAGTATGACAGAAGTGTGGAGTGAGGTTTTTTTGGTTGTTTTTTTGTTTGTTTGTTTCTGGGGTTTTTTGTTTATTTTTTTTTTTCTCCAAGAACTTTATTGTACCCTTTTTTTCCTGAACTGTTTTTCAGACTTCAGCTATGTAGGACTGAACTTTTGATGTCATGTTTGACACTTTAAATATCAAGTAGCAAGCTTTGTGGCATTAAATTTATTATTAGTCCTACTACTCAAAAGTAGTCTAATTGATAATCAGCTTTGTCCATCTTAGTTCTGGAATGGTCACTACATGTTTGTGTAACTGGAAACTTTGACATACATAAAATTTAATCCTTTTGGGAGCTGATCTATGGAACAGCATTTAAGTAACTAGTCAATAAGAAATATGTGTTTGTTCCTGTGTTTTCCTTGAATTGAAATTCTGCTGTGTAGTCTGGGTTAAGAGAAAGTTGTCTCTCTTTCACCGGAGTTTCTCTTTGTGTGCTCCCGTAGTTTCACCGTTCTCCTCTAAAGTGATGACTCCACTCTGAAATTAGTTTTGCTGCCTTTCTTTTGAGTTCTTCTACCTGGTTAAGCCACATAACAGCATATACTGTACTTTGCTATGTTAGTGTTAAACAGGGAGTTGGTGATCCCTGCATCTGACCTGAAGTATGTCTGCAAAATCCATGGTGTTCGTTGGAAACAAAGCTAGTAACTTAATTGGCATGTCTAACTGGGTCATCAGTAGTCTGTTTGCCTTAATGCGCTGGCAAAAAAAGTGCTATTTACAGCCAATAAATTGTTGGCCAAAAGGACTTGTTTGCTTGTTTGTTTTTTCAGTTCGGCATATCAATTTTAATTTAAATTCTTCTAAGGGCTGTTTCAGGAGTTGAGATACTGGGTCTTTAGGGGTTTTGTTTGTTTCTTGATGAGTTAGGGCCCTAATTAGGGAATTCCATAGAATTACTCTTATAAAAGAGAGCATGTTCTGTGCCTGTTCTGGTCTAGTGTGTGACACAAGATCCTGTTTCAGTCGCGTGTGTGACACAAGATCCTGACGGTCCATCGGGTTTGTTTACTATAGACTTCATTGGTGTCGTTAAACATTGATAGCTGTGTTTCTGTGCTGGGAAATAGGAGTGTAGGGACAGTGACTCTGGCAGGTCAATGAATACTGTCCCTGCAAAATGTATGGTTTGGTTTGGGGATTTTTTTCTTTGAGTTGATGATTTTGATGGCAAATAAAAAAGTTTTCTTCTTGAGCTCTGTTACAGACCTGGGGTGCATTGGACCTAAATTCAGAGCAAGAAGTAAGCTATAAATGACAAAGGCCTAATTGAAAATCTATGAACGAGACCATTTCCTGCCATTGACTTCAGAGCAGTTGTTTCCAGGCGGGCTCTAATCTGTGCCAGGGAGCCGGTGGTTACCTGCATCTGGCAGTTTGGATTGGGGTTCACGCTTTCATTTTGGCAGGTGGAGTGTCTGTGTGGCCGTTGTACAAATCATACCCTGGAGAAGAATTTTTTTGTAAACTTAATCACTTATACTTAGTAGGAAGGAGATAGTCGTCGTGCTGTCTTAGAAGATAAACCTCCTTTTGCTTCTGCCTTTTATGCACATGCATTTTAGGGGTTAATGTATTGCATAGCTTATTGTCCTCAAGTTTGTGCTTCATATCACTGCAATGTGGATATGCTAAGGTCTATCCTGAGCACTACATGTAGCACAAGTGGTAAAACCACTTTAAACTTAGTATCTGAATAGAAAGAATGATGTTAATATACAGTTGCAGTGATGCATGACCTGCAGTTGAGATCTTACGGTTTGGTTTTTTTGAATGCCTACAGCTGGTCCTGACAGCTGCCAGAGCTCTGTTGGGGTGGGCGTTGATTATTTCTTTATTTATTTCATAGCTGCCAGGGTGCAGAGAGGGGGAATACTGTAAAAATGTAAATATTTAAATTGCATTTCCTTCTTGATGGCTCTGCCATCCCTCTTTCTCTTTGCGGGGGAGGATTTAGAAAGGATGAGTCTGTTGCTCCCCTGGCTTAAAGCACTTGAACTTTCTGCTTTTGTGGTATCCTGTTGCTTCTGCTGAGGATGGAAGGACAACTCTCCCCTTGGGAAGAAAGACAACTCGGTTGCTTTGCACAACAGCTTTCTGATGGGAGCAGTAGCACAGCTGCTGCTGTCTCTCTGCAAAAGAAAGATGGAAAGGGAAACAAGTAAACAAGGAGCGCTTGAGTCTTTTTTGGGGGGGTTGACTGATGTCTGCAGTTGATTACTTTCAGAATTAGTAATTGTAGAGTTAAACAATTTTTTGCATGGTCTTCAAAACAGCGTTTGTAAGGTAAGTGATGTGTGGATTCCTTCTTGTATTGTTTTGAATATGTGCATGTGGCTGCAGGCCTCCCAGCTGACGGCGGATGTGGAGCTGCCTGGCTGGACCCATAGGGTTTAGCGACCTGCCCGTAACCACCACACACTGCTCACTTGGGCTTTAGCCTCATAGTTTCCTTTCAAGAGCTGAAACTGCGAGATCAAACCACCTCCTTAGAGCCAAGCATGGCTCTTCATTCTTCAGAGGTGTGAAGCAGCGATGCGGCAGCGGGCTGCGGGGGCTCTGGCCTGGGCAGCAAGCGAGCTGCTCTCCCCCCGGGCTGCGGGAAGCAGCTTTGCTGGCAGCATCACCCGTTCTCAGAAGTCAGCGGGGAGTGGAAATAGGCAAACCCTTTCCCTTTGGAAGACTTCAGCAAAAGATTAAAGGCAACTCTTTAGCCTTGGGAAACGTTTTTTGCTACCTGGGCCTGGCTCCATGTGTGCTATTTCTTTCCTGGTTTTGATCCAGACACTTTCCTAACTCATTTGAAGCTTTGCTCTCAGTGTGTCGTCTTTGCTACAG
Source organism: Podiceps cristatus (assembly GCA_000699545.1). Taxonomy (NCBI): domain Eukaryota; kingdom Metazoa; phylum Chordata; class Aves; order Podicipediformes; family Podicipedidae; genus Podiceps; species Podiceps cristatus. The sequence continues at coordinate 16,813 of KL267256.1, forward strand.
GTTTCTTTCATTTTCTGGAGAGTACCTGTGTGCAGTTGGCTTTGAGGAGTCCAGGATTCCTGGCCAGAAAAACTGATGTGTTGCTATTTAAGATGATAAAAATCCAAAATGAGGGTTTCAGTAAAAAAGCAACATTAAAATTTCTTCAGTTCTGTATCTACAAATACCTTTTATCTGATAGAGTTGAGCAGATTAAGTGCTATATTTTGTAACATCATAAGCTCTCATAACCAGCAATGAGTATAACATACCTGTGCTTTTAAAAAGTCCTTTCGTTCGTGCCTGCTCATACTCTAAGAAACCTGTACTAAACATAAATATAACTCACTCAGTCTCAAGGCATCGACCATCCAGTGGTTTACCACTGTAAGCTCTAGAACTGATTCCACCTGTTTGCAAGTCTAAATGTTTGATGGGACTGAAATTGTGTAGCCTTTGTACTATGTTTTCCCTACTCACTTTTGGTGGAAAGCGTGTTGGGTGTGATATGTAAACGCTTCTGGTGCACCGGTATTTTATGTATCTGGCCTGTGCTGTATCAAGGCTATAACTGAAGAGAAGTGATTCAGCTTTGCACGACAGAGTTGGAACGCGTCCATAGAACAGTTTTACAGATCAGATAAGAAGAGTTGTGTAGAGGAACATTATTTGCCCAGTACATTGCAGCATGAAGATGGATTTTGTTCTGGCTCATCTGTCTTCTCTTTCTGTCTCGTATTTGAGTTCTGAGGTGTGCAACGTGAAACCGTCTGGCACCTAAACCAGACCTATACTTATTGAAGTGCAAAAAAGTTAGTATTGCATGTGAAGATTGATATTACAGGGTCAGTGGTTGTGTGGGATCTTTATAGCATTATACATTGTTGTTGTATGGCATTTTTCCATAGTAACCACATTGTAACAATCTTTAGGTGCTTCCTGGACTTCCTACTGTTCCCTCTTTTGTTGTACCACCAGGTCAACTGCTAATGGGGTGAATACTGGGAAACAGTGTGAAGTTTGTGTGCCCTTGAGGATTTTTACCTGCTGGAAATGAGGAGAGTTTGATCTTACGATCAGTTATTTCTCCATAGATTGTGGTCATCTTCTGGCAAACTTCTCCAAGTATAGTCTGGTTCAGCTTCTTTTGGTGAACACACAGAACTGAAGACAGGAAAGATAATGGAACCTCCTTTTTAGCTTACTTTTCTTTCTGTGCTTTGTTCTTCCATAGTTGTTAGAGCTGAGCAGCTGTCACTTTGTTTTCTTTGACCTCAGCCTTTGAGAACTTGGTGCTTTTGTTGCTCAGCCTTCCCACACTGTTCCTGTGCCCTGTGTCAGTCCTAGTGGTTTGGAAAGAAGCACCAATAGAAATAATTCTGGCACTGTGTTGTTTGTTGGTTGGTTGGGTTTTGGTTTGTGGGGTGTTTTTCCCATTTTTTCCTTCATTGTATATAGACAATCATGATTTTCTCTGGGAGATTTATTGTTTACTGCAGAATTCCCCACCACATGTGCCTCTAGTGCTGTGAAGATGTCTAATTACAATTTGGTGCTGTAGTCTAAGACAACTTACCTTCCTTTGTTGCTTATAGGACTTGGATCAGTTGTCCTGACGTATCATGGGGCAATAGCTCAGCTAATGAGTAAAGATTTTAAAAAGAATAAGCCCCAAACCTCAAACTTGCAGAATGGGATGCCTTAACTGTTAGTGATGTACCTTTATCTTCTGTTCTGGTTTTAGATGCTCTTCTACAACGGGTAGCAGAATTGGAAAAGGTCAATGCAGAATTTCTGCGCACAAAGCAGCAACTTGAGCAAGAATTTAATCAAAAGAGAGCAAAATTTAAGGAGTTATACTTGGCTAAGGAAGGTAAGTTCTCAATTCTCTGAATTATTCTAAAGCTTATTAAATTTCATCTTCAAATAATCTTTGTATGAAGAATAACTTTTGTAATGCCAACTACTACTGTCCATTTGCCCATAAGGTATTGTTGTTGTGTCTGAGTTGCCAAAAATGGTAAAGTAGTCTTTTAAACAAATATAATAAGAACATAAGAGGCAAGCAGAGAGTAAAATTCAGTAGGTGGCTATTTAGCTTCCTGAAGGAATTTTTAGAATTAAATGTAAAGATTTGCCTGCATGGATAGGAGTCAGCAGAGCAACTTGATGTACACACAGAAACACCACTACTGAGTTTTAATACTAACTTTCTGAAGTCATGGTGTGCTTGTTCTCTCTGAACAGCAGCTGATCTGGTAAGCGGAAGGACATAGTCTAGATGATGTGCTGTTTGTATTTTGTGGCTAGCTTTTTTATTTAGTATTAATTTGTCTTAAATTTCCATCTGAGGTAGAATGTAAGCAGACAAATATTATGGAAGTTTTAATACCAGCCAAGGGCATCTATTTCAACAATACTCTTTATAGGAAAATTTGAACCATATGAGCTCAAATATCTGATGAAGAATTGGAGAGTAGTTAGCTGCTGTTCTGAGAGCCAAGCTGATTTATTTCTAATCCTGATGTTTTTCCTGTCCTTAACATATGAAAGCAAAGCCAAAAAAAAATGCATTAAGACTGTAGCTGCTTGTATAAGCTTATGAGAGCAGAAATACAACAGGCATAATGAAGATCAGATCATACAGAAGGCCTGCTTCTTTGTGTTTCTAGCAGCTGGATGAAAGGAAATTTGAGATACAAGACACTGCTGATGAGATCAGCAATAATTCTCTGTTTTTCAGAACAGTCAAAAAATAGAAAATAAATTGTGACGAGTGGGGGAAAAAAATAATCGAATTTCACATGCACTGAAGTGAAAGGACACCAGAGGAGAATATATAAGCAATTACTTTTCTTTTTTCTTTCCCCAAAAGCTTTTGTTCCTTCCCCGTTCTCCAAGACCCTCTCCTAAATGTACATTGGGACTGTGGCAGCTCATCTTTGATACTGTCATTTGAGAACTAAGTAATATAAATGCTACAAGATCTTGTTGTTTGGTGTTTTGTTTTTTGTTTTTTGTTCTTTGTTTTTTGTTTTTTTTTTTTACACAAGGATTAATGCCCTTTTGAGTACCTGATTAGCTCTGGGTTTCATGTTCTTTATCAAGGGGTAAGGTGTTGGGCTCCAGGATTGATTAAGCATTCTGGTACTGGGGGAAATAAATGGAAATAACTTGCTGTTTGTTGTACTCTGGCCTGATGTTTCTGCTCAAAGTGATTGCCTTTGAAATGGGCTATCTGGGCATAAAACTGTATTTGTGTTAGTGCTTTTGGAATGAATTGTATAATACATGTCTTCCAGAGCTTTTTGCTTCAGATCAAGCAAAGACTCAGGAGGATAATGTGAAGTTAGTATATACTCTGTTTATAGTTGCAACAGTTAGAGTAGTAGTGGATGTTCCATTGAATATATCCTTTTTTAGTAGAAGCTTAGTTTTAGCAAATCCATAGGAAAGAACAAATTAAGCTGCATAGTTTGCTTATCCAAGTAGCGGTCGCAGAGTGCTTCTGTTCAAGAAAACTGAAGTGTTCTAGCCAAATTCAGGACCAAGTTGGTGCCAAAAATGGGGAAAGAACTGTTTTCCTGTCTGTTGTTCTTATCTTTTCCAGATTCATTACCAGAATGAGTTAAATAATAGTGAACTAATTAAAAGCACAGGTCACTTTCATCAAGTATATTGATTCTTAGGTTATATCTACAGTGTCTGCTTTGTGACTGTGTCCATGAGAAGGTACGTTTTTAATAAAAGGCAAGGGCAAGCAAAGTCAAGAAAGACTAAAGACACCTGCTAATGTTTGTTCAGTTGTTACGGGTAGATGCTTTAATATCAGTGCTTCCTTCACCCCCTTGTCAAAGCACTGTTCTTTGCCATAGCAACTATGGATAGTCTTCAGATTTAATTTCTAATCAAGCTAAATGGAAATAATAATTATTTTCAGAGGACCTGAAAAGACAAAATGCAGTGCTACAAGCAGCCCAAGATGATCTGGGACAACTGCGGACCCAGCTCATGGAAGCTCATGCTGAAATGGAGAACATCAAAGCTATAGCTACAGTATCTGAGAATACAAAACAGGAAGCTATCGATGAGGTGAAGAGACAGTGGCAAGAAGAAGTAGCTTCACTACAAGCTGTTATGAAAGGTAACAACCAGGCAAGCTGCTGCCACTAAGATTAGATGCCTCTTTAGTATGGGTTTAATGATTTGCACAGAATACAGATAGCTGCTTTTTATGGCTTGGCAAAACTGGCCTACAGAAGGGATGGAGGAAATGGTTTCGAAGTTTCTGAAAAGGAGCTTGATGGTTCTTTTCCGTTAATGATGATAGAATTTAGAAGGAATGATGGTGATGGGAACTCCCACATATATGCAAAGCATTTTTGAGGGACTACCAGTGTGATACTTCATACTTCCATGAAGATTAAGTAAAATGCATGTAATTTGACGTGTCTGAAAGCAGCTTTAGGCTGACAGTATAATTCTCTTCTCTCCTTCAGTGTAAACATAGTTCTGCTGTCTGACAGTCAAGTGTCCCTTCAGTTAACTATTGCATGGACTTTTCCCCAGGCTCTAGTGACTGAACATGCTGCTTTGTATCAGTTGTGGGTCAGGTTTTTTTTGATATTTCTGAGCTATGCTTTATGTTTGCACATTGCACAGCTGTTGACATTTGTGAGACAAACTGTGTGCAAGGAGCAAAATGCAGGATGTAAACGGGGGACAGGCTGTTGCCATAACCGGCTGTTTTCTCAAAGGTTCACAAACAGGATCACAATGTCCTGAGCCTACAGCCTGTTTACTCATGATATACATAGATTAATGAACCAGGATCGAGTCTTGGTTGTGCCAACTGCTCTACATATGTAAACAAAACCAGCTCCTTACCTGAAGGGGTGATATTAATAGGGAAATGAAAGCTATGCGAGAAGTTCTATTTCCTTTGAATTTTGGAGTAAATAGGTAAGGTTTGGGTAGTTTGTTTGGATGATGTGCTTGGAGGTGTAGAAAATGTGCTGCTAAAGAGGATGTTAGAAATGAATGTTATTCTGAAATTAGGAGTTACACAGTTTTGGGGCTTTTTTTTTTTTTCTGGTCTGTTCTAGTGATGGTACTAATTGAGATGCAGTTCCTTTGGATCTTTTGCTTATGTAGTTGGGTTGTGGGACAAGAGTCAAAGGGAAGAGAGAGGAAGGGAGAATTCACTGTTGTCCTAGTTTTGATCAATTATGATAAATCATTGGTTGGAGATGGAGTTCCTAAAGCTCTGGTTTTTAACTTACAGTGAAAATAAGTTTTGAAAATGCTGTTTTATAGAGACTGTTCGTGACTATGAGCTCCAGTATCATCACAGGTTGGAGCAAGAGCGAGCTCAGTGGAACCAATATCGAGAAAATGTGGAACGGGAAATAGCGGAGTTAAGAAGGCGACTGTCTGAAGGTCAAGAGGAAGAAAACCTAGAAAACGAAATGAAAAAGGTACGTTGAAATCTAGTTCTTTAATTTCTGTTTCAAGATACACTTGTGTTATGCATGAATTTTTTTTATGCCCTGCTATAATTCCTCAGAAATACACATAGCCTCGTTCTGCCAACTTTCAGCTCTTTGTTCGTGGAAGTCGTCATGACCTAATCCTGAATTTGAATCCATAAAAGTATTGTACCTGCTTATGTGGATTCAGTAAGAGGATTACATCTGAGAAGATGGTAAGGTTTGGTCTTCAGCTTGTAAAAGCAGGAGGCCTCAAAGTCTCCTGTCATAATGTCAAATGAGCTCAAGTAAAGCTCTCTTTAGATTTTTCTCCTTTACACTTTTGCACCTTTATTCTTTTTCTGAGATGTTATTAGCTTCTTTTGAGGTTTTTAATGGGAACTATATCTAAAACGTCTTTCGTCTTTCGTCTAAGGTAAGCCATGTTTGTGCAACATGGTCCTAGGAAATACAGAACCTTGCTGTCACAAAACAATGGTTTTAGATGATGAAAGATAATTGCCCTGGAGTTTGAAAAGATTTTGTTGTTTTTCCAAGATCCGTGACTTACAAGAGTTCATAGAATTAGATTGAGGTGCCTTGTGTTGAGTTTGGAATTCGTTGGTTTTTTTTTTTTTTTTGGTTGAGTTGCAGTTGCATAATTGCAGTTTGGTATTCAGTGAGACTGCTCTTCATGTAGTCCCGATTTATGAAGGTAGGAGACAGAGTAAAGCCTATTTGTCCATGTTCTGACTATGGAATTACTGCCACTGGAATTTTGAGGCATAAACTGTTTTTAAGAGAAAGTTTTAGCCCTATTGAAAGACTTTGGTTGAAGCTGGAAGGAAGTTTCAAAATGGGATCAGTGCGGTAAGTCTTGTAGAAACAACCCAAAAGATGCAGAGTTCATAGTGTAAAAGTCCCGGCAGTGCATTACCAACAAACTGCCAGTAAGAATTTTCAGAAAACAGTCTCTCTCAACCGAGAGTCATTCCAATGACTGAAATCTCAGCACTTTTTTATTTTTAATCTGAACGCACTGATCATGTAACAGTTGGAGTTGCAAGTTGCTCAGATGACAGTGCAGCTTGCCTATACTTAGTGGCTTCACTGTGTGCCAGTTAGCATTTAAAAGTTTAGTATAGCAGACAAACAGCATTTTCAACTATACTTCTTTAAAAGAGGAATAAATATCCCTAGTGAACCTAAAGAAAAAGGTGATAAGTTTATTAATCTCTGATTAATATGAGCTTGGAAAGCTTTATAGGCCTGTAAAGCAGAGGAACGTGTATTTTATGTAATAGGGCAAGGGAGAAATCTGGTCTTCAGAGTACATCTTGAAATAATTGCTTAAACTGCCTTGCATGGGTTTTTTAATTTTCTTTGTCATTAAACCTGTGAGTTTTTTTCTCAAGGAGACTAAGAATTAGATCAAAATTAGGAAAAGGGCATTAAATTTTACCTAAAAACAAACAAGCAAATCCCAGGCCCATAAAAAGCTGTATTTGGCTAGCAAAATAATGAATATTCATACCTCAGCAGTCAGGGTGAAAGGAGGCATTTTCTTGATCATTTGGGATGTGCTATTTGAAGACTTGTGATCAATTCTTCATGCAAAATGGCATTTCCAGCCAATAATGTTGCATTTCTCTATCTTTATATGCTCCATTGTAAGAATGGATTTATTTTATTTTAAGGCATAAACTTGGAAACCATTTTTCAAAAATATCTTCATCTTCTACCCAGTTCTATGGAATCTGCAAACATGTCAAAGGAGTAAAAAAGAAAAAACGTACTTTTCTCTCTGGGTTGTAAGTAGATGCTGTGCCTGTATATATCACATTTCTTAAAACTAGCAGAAAACCTTATCATTGCCTAGCATTCTCAATGAGAGGTGAGGTGAGAAGAATGGACAGAGCAGAGACAAGATCGCAAGCCTTCTCTTCCAGTCTAGGACGCTGACCTTCTTGGCTGTTGTGACTGGATGATATCTCAGTTCAGTTGTGTTCAATTAGGCTATGAAATCCATTTTAAACTACAAAGAAAATCCATGACATTTAATACTGCATCCACGTAATTGCTAACGATTATGCTTGTCGTCTGCATTCTTTTTCCTCTGAAAGAGATGAAGGGTAGATAACAAATGTTTCTCCAAAGTTTGTAAATATCTCTTTGTATTTAAAGCTTATTTATTTGATTGAGCGTACAGTTTTGCTATGTGTGCTATCAGGCTTCCAGTGTGCACGTTGTTTATCCTGGTTTGAGAGCACTTAGAGCGGGTGGGTAATGTTCTGATAAGCTTACTATTTTGAGCTGTATTTACTAGATTGTGACTACTTTGCCAGAGGTATCCAAGTCTAGCCTGCAAACCTGGCGTTTGGCATTCTTGAGCATCCTCATGTCAGAAGGAGCGTTTGGTGGAACACATGCACTTGTCTGGAAGCAGCTGTTTTGCTTTTCCATGTAAATACATTTCAAGTTGCAAATTGCCAAATGTCTAGAAAACTCGTGTTCTGTGACTTTTATCATAAAGCAATGATTTCTAAGAAATTTATGCTGAAAACTGTATGTATTCTATAAATCTCCCATCCTGGATAGGTTTGGGATTTTTTGTTATCACAGATGCTAAAAGCAGTCTAGCCACAACGGCATGTACTTCCACGCAAGATCTTGGCTTGGAAATGACTGGCTCCCTCTGGACAATGACTCGGTGGGGATGAGTGTTGCATACTGGCAAAATTTGGCTAGTGCCTTTTTATTCAGACCTCATTTTCCATTCAGGAAGGGATCTGGTTTGCTGTTGGAGCTGTGATGAGTATAAAGACTCTTCTTAGCACAGTTGTGTCAAAGTCTGAGTAGCAGAAGTCTGCAGAACCGGTATTTTGCATATAGAGAGAGCAAGAAAGGACTAACCTGTTATGAAGTGTGCTTATTAGTCTGAAGAAGGGAAATTGGAAGAGGAGGGTAATCTGATTTCTGTGACAGAGTTGGCCATAAAACCTGATACACAGTAAGCTGCTTTTGTTGGTAATGATAAAGAACAGTGGAATACATTTAGAAGAACTTTAAATGGTTTACTCCTACATTAAAGAGAGATTCTCAAATTGCATCTGTGTTTTCTGCTTGTCTCATTTTTAAGGAACAAATTCAGGTACAGTATTGCCTGAAATTTCTCCAGCCAGGATTTTGTTCTGTAGCTAGCTGTCAAGGCTAGCAATGCGATGTTTTGTGTGGTGACTTAGACTCATTTTTAGCGTGTTCTTTCTGTGGAGTCATCCTCATGCTGTGGGCTGCAGATGCCTTGCAGCATGTTCTTCAGCCACCATGCTGGGGGAACGCAGGTTTTTCTGGGGCAAAAGTGATTTGGGTGTTTTGTTTTTGATTAGGAGATGAGTAAACGAAGCTGATAACGTTTAAAACATTAGTCTTGGACGGTCAAGTTAGTCTGGCAAAAAGTTAGAAGGAAATAAACCTTTTAATGATCGCACCTCTGGAAGAGTCTGAATAACACCGTGGTGAATAACACCTCTTACCATGTGTGACGGTGTCTTAATGTAGCATTTTTCAACAGGACAGGTATTCTCATTTTATTAGAAGTTTGAGTGGGAACTCGAGCCTCAAATTGTGAGTCTCGGTAATTACACTTTACCTTCTAAAGCAGAACCAGTGACCAGCACTCATTTTGGTAGCAGATGTAGGCTATCTTGAGTGTTTAGCTCAGTATCACACTGACTTTTAACATGGATCTTTCCCCCCAACCTTGTACCCCCCTCCTTTTTTTTATAAAAAAAAAAGGAAATGCAGTATGTTGCAACTATAGTGTCAAACTTCAGCTCTGTTTACCAAGCAGTAAAAGCTAGAGTAATTTTTCTGTCATGTGGAATTTGATACGGTTTTGTCTTTCCAGTTGGTTAAACAGACTGATTTTGCTTTTGGGGAACTTTCTGACTGTTTCTCTGAACTGGCTGGCTCCGACATGGATGCATTTGTTGATCTATAGTTGTGTTGAACCATGTGAAATCCGGCTGGTGATGAAATGTTCCTGCAGTTATCATGAATAATTAGGAAGAAGCTTATTCAACTGTCCTAAAAATGCTGGCTGTCTTTAGTCCATATGAGTTGGCTATAGGTAGCACTAAATGAATAGAACTGATACAGTAAGTGAAATATAAAGAAATCTTTGAAGTTGAATTCCTGCTCCCGTCTGTTCAAAAATGTGACTGATGAGTTGCTGGCTGCAAGTGGTGGGATATGTACGTACATGTGACACTGTCACGTGTCCCTGGTATTGAATTCACTGTATCGTGTGATGTCCCTCACTTCCCTCACGGATTTTATTTGTACTCTTTGGACAAGCAAACTAGCGGTGACAAAATGTGGCAGAAGTGAATGAAACATGAAGAAATTTAATTTTGATTTGTCTGTAGAGTTTTCTTTAAAGCTTTTTAGAACCCAAGGGCCGGGTAACATTTGTATAATTGATGGGGATTGCAATATTAGTTTGTGTATTAATTTTAAGTTTAGCAAACTTCAGGGATTAAAAATATTGTCTATTTTTCTTCCCAAAAGTCTTGTTCAGAATACAGTTGTCAATAAGCTTACCAGAAACTGAAAGTCAAATGAGTAGCCTCTAAGACCTGCATTCTAGCCTAGATTTCAAACAAAGCATGAATGTTACCTTTTAGCAGCTGTGTTTGCTGATCAGGTTAGGAAGAATCATCTTTTGAAACTCCAGTTTTGGGACACAGCTCTCTGCATTCCCTCCCCTGCTGAATTCCTCCAGTAGAAAATAAAGAACAATTCAGCATTCTGAGCCTTCATACATAAACCCAACCCAAATCAGGTCGCTTAAATTCTTCATGGCTTGGTGGTTTTACTGCGGTGAATGTTTGGGTGTTCTGCTTGCTGTTGTGGAGTCTATGGGAGCTGTTAATTTACTTGGAAAGTTTTCAGTGCATCCATGAATGAAAGCCTGAGCATTTAAGAAATGGGGATGTCAAGGCCACCCTTTGACACCTGCAATTCTGAAATTGAGCGCTGAATGCTAGTTCTCATTTTAATTCTCGCTATTTTTACCTGTCTCCTTCTCTTTTTTTTCCTTCATATCTGTCTTCTTGTTCTGTTGTCCTGCTTTGATCTTTTCAGAAATACTTTTTGAAAAAATCACGGGGGTTTTGATAAATTGTCTGTATATAGTTTTGAAATATTTAGTACAGTAACATCAAAAACTGATGCTACATCAGTAGTAATTTAAAGTTGAAAAAAAATCTTCCAAAACAGAACAAAGCTACACTATGCATTACTGCGCAGATCCTCTTAATTTAACTTCATGATTAGGTAAATGAATGGCCAATAACTCACCATGCTGCTCATGTGTTACACTTTTTTTATATGTGCTATGTGGCAGCAAGGTACAGACAGTTGGACCTTTAATAACAGAAAAGTGTACATATCTTGAAATGCCCGATCCATAAGTTTTCTCCCAGTTTTCAAGAGTGATAGATTTATTGACCTTCTCTTTGAAAACAGGTATTCGTGGCATAATGCATACATGGATTTAAAATTCAGCTGCCTTCTGTGAATGAAGTAATATCAGCCTGTTGTCATAGAGATGACTGCTGGACTAAATAAATAGCAGTAAGATGAGTATTGAAAATGGAAGTTTAGTCAGCTATTTTTGTTGGCATAGAGATTTTCTCCAAAGGTCTCCAGTAATGGAAACCGTTGTGGTGAAAACTATGATAATGTGTTATTCATAATTTATTGCATTTAACTTCAGGCCCAGGAAGATGCTGAGAAGCTGCGTTCGGTTGTGATGCCTATGGAGAAAGAGATTGCAGCGCTAAAGGAGAAATTGACAGGAGCTGAAGAAAAAATAAAAGAGTTAGAAGCATCAAAGGTGAGGTGGAGTTGTAACTGTATCCTGATTTATATCTTGCATCATCCTAGTTTGATGCAGATAAGTAAAGTCAAATTTTGTAAGAGAGAAAAAAGTGTATTGTGAAACTCTTTACGCTCAATATATCTTTTCTACTGTAGCTCAAATAACACATTTGGCCTACATATGTTTTCCCATCTTTCTATTTTGAGGGTTGCGTTATGTGTGTGTGAATTGTGAGCTTAAATTGCATGGCTTCAGATCTAGTAATAAAAAAGAAAGCGAGTAATAAAAAAGAAAAGCTCTAGAAAAATAGCTGCTTTGCACCTCTTCAACAACCTGGCCTTTAGATTATTGTCGTGCTTGCAGCCACAGAAAGATCTGCGTTTGGCAGAATTCTTTTAGTCTACTTCCATCCAGCATCTGCTATATTTCATTTTCTAATCCTGGGCATAAAACTGAGGCAATATCACCAGAATTTTTATATCTTAAAATTTAAGCAAACTTCATAGAAAGGGATACTGGTCATTGCTGCCAAGAAATCAATGTAAGCGACTTATCTAGTGTTCCTGTATTCTTCAGGTATGTCAGAACCCCTATTGAACTTTCTCATCAGCTGTGAAGGGGAAATATCACCTACATCACTGTAAGACAGATGCATTCAATGTACTGTTTTATACAGAAATGAAGATGTCTTCTGTAACGAGCATCTTTTGGGAAAGTCAAATAGGCTGAAATTGCGAAGTAACTTACCTTGGGGATGTTTTTAAGACATACAAATAGCTACCTTCCTTGTCTTCTGGGCATTCTCATTTCTTGCTGGAATTCTTTCTCTTTTTATTGTTTTTTGTTATTATTTTTTCCCTTTTATTCCAACTTGTAGGTCTGTCTGAGATTTTGGAGAACAGTGTAATTCATTTAACAGTCTAAAAAATTTTTCTAGATTGAGAATCCATGCTCGAGTGTTTTCCTTCTTCATAGATTTTTTTGTGCTTTATAGGTCATATTTTTGAGATTGAAATGTTCCTAGGAATAATAGTTCTCCAGGTAATTCTGCTTTTTTTCTTGATGCAAATAATACTTCCTTTTCATTGCCAGGATGAATTTGGGGAAGATGAGGAAATCTGAACCTTCTCTTCCTGTTTGTTTGCTCTCAAAATGCCTTTTTTCTTTTTTTTTTTCTCCTCCTCTTTTATCTCTTTAGCTTTTAAGAGTAGTCTAGAACTTTTCTTAGAACTCTTCTGCTGAATTCGGTTTTAAAAGTTATAGGTAATTCTTGTCTCCCTTTTTCCTTACAGGCAAGGCCCGAGTAAAATTGATAGTGTTTCAGTACCAGGGATTGTGTAGGTCACTCTGTCAGTCCTCTAAAATCTGAGCATGTCATTCCATGGGATGAGTAAAACACAAGCACACACCTCTTGAAAAAAAAAGAGGATAATAATTTTATCCATATTTCTAGTTTTTTGGGGGTGCCTGTGTGTTTTTAAAGTCATCTCGCTTTAGATGGTGATTCTTACCAAAGAAAATAACTTGGGCCCTTAATTCTTACCAGCTGTCAGTTCCACTTCATTGTTCCTTCTGTCTGAAGTTGCCAATAGTCCTATTTCAAGTCACCTTTTTAGGTTAATTGTAAAGAATTGCTACTTTGTATCTAGCAAGGAGATGTTTAAGCACTAACTTAGGAAGTTGTTAAAGTGCTTTAATCTATGGCACTATAAAAATGCAAGGTATTATTTACATGATCTATGTTACTAGACAGGTGTGAGGACTGATGTGTAAAATGTGTGATATATTTGGCTTTTCTGCTGGTCATGATGAAATCCTTCAGATCTGCTTGAGTCCTATCATTTTGGTTTTCAGTGTCAAGTATTTAGCTGGATTAGTGAAAGGAGGAGTTTCTTTTCCCTTCCCCCTCCTGTTTCATCCTTCCTGAGGGCTATTCTCAGATTTCTCCATTTCAAAGGCTAAAAGACTAGCAGAAAGAAGTCTTGATATCTTAGGGCAGGAGAAGTTGTCGCCACCATCAACAGCAAGTTAAAGCTGAAGGGCTATCTGGAACCCTGAGTTGGTGTCTGTGGCTCCCATACTGTGTTGAAGAAGATGAACAACAGCTCTGTGGAGCCAGTTAGGAATTGCCTGAAGGCTTTTGTTTCCTTTAAAATAAAAACTCTTGTGATTCCTGACTCAGCAAACCATAAAACTGAATAGTGCCATAAAGAAATCTTTCAGCCTGTTCCTTGCTCCAAGGTGGGATCCATTTCTACAAGCATCATGTTTGACAGATGTTTACATAACCCTATCTTAAAAGGTTCTCTCACTGGAGATTCTGCAATCTATGCAGGATGTTGGTTCCAGTTCTTTGTTAAGCATTGTTATTTAAAGAACAAAAAAGAAGAAGAAAATCCCAATGTGTTTCTTCAGCCTTTCTTGATGTAATTGCTTTTCATTGACAGATTTTCCTTTTTGCAGCAGTCCTTCCTGGGTTTGAATGTTTTGTTTTGTTTTTTCTTGCCTGTCCCCAAGTTTTCTCTCTTCTTAGGCTTACTATCCCTGGTTTAGTTCAAGCTTGCCTCATAGTCATGTTTTCTGACTATTATTACTCTGTTTTGAGCCATCTCCACATCCTACTTAGTTGTTGGCTTATCAGTGCCAATTAAAAGATTGCTTCGTTGTCTGCTCTTCTTAGGTCTTTGCATCTTTGCCATCTCTGCTCAGTGCTGCTGCTGTTGTGATCCAACTGATATAACTGTGGTATACTGGTATGTTTGACTTAGCAGAATTTTAATGAGTAATTTATTCAGAAATAAATATAAGTACTACTTGCACACTGGTAGTTGAATATTTGTGATTTCTAGAAATAAATTTGTCCTTCAGCACCTGTACATCACCCGAACAGATGACACAATAACTTCTAACAAAAAGGAAATGCTCAAGAGTGTTCCCCCACTGAGATGGTAGATTTCCCTCTTTTTACTCAGGTTAAAGAACTGAACCATTATTTGGAAGCTGAGAAGTCCTGCAGGACAGACTTAGAGATGTATGTGGCTGTTCTCAACACGCAAAAATCAGTCCTGCAAGAAGATGCAGAGAAGTTGCGGAAAGAACTGCATGAAGGTACCTATCTAATAATAATCCTTTTGACTCTTCTACACTAAGGATGTGAAAACCAACATAGCTGTTAATTCTTTTCTGATTTCTTATTTGAATTGGATTTAAAGAAAGTGTGGGGGGAGGAAGCAGTACCTTTAAATGGGAAAGCCCTTGAAACGTTTACAGAAGAGTTGACTGTGGCGTTCTTTTATGATGGAGGAAAACAACAGAGCCATTCATCCTCTTGAGGGATGCTATTGCATTTCTGCTAAGTTCTTACAGTATTGCAAGCTTCCTTCTTATTAAAGTGATTTTTCTGGTGTCTTTTTATTTGTGTACAATTATGAGCATTATTTCCATAATGTATTGATATGTCTCCTTGAGGTGTGTCAGTTGTGAATGCCTGGTGGTGGAATGGATGTGTAAATGTACGTGCATGCCAGCACAGCGCTGTAGAGGAATCAAAAACGGAACCTTCTGTTGAAACAAATAGGAGCATAGAAGACAGTCTTTTGAAACCAGCACTGAAAAAAATAAACTATTGGAACTCATGAATGTAGTTAAGGTGCTAGTCTTCTAATTGGGTAATTTTAAACCGTCATTAATACATCCCTAATCATAAGCCAAATTTGGGAATTAAGATGATGTCGTATTTCATCCTAAATAGTTGTTGAGCAAAGCCTGCCTGTTCTTGATTAGAACAATAATTACTTTTATTCATGAAAATTCTTCTCTTTGGAAAAGAGGTTAAAAAATTTCTGGTTCAGAATGACTCTTTCTATTTTTGAATAGTCTGCCATCTCTTAGAGCAAGAGCGACAACAGCACAACCAGTTGAAACACACATGGCAAAAAGCCAATGACCAGTTCTTGGAGTCTCAACGTTTGCTGATGAGGGACATGCAACGTATGGAAATTGTTCTGACCTCTGAGCAGCTCCGACAAGTTGAAGAACTGAAAAAAAAAGATCAGGTTACTTGCTGCCTTTTTTTTTTTTTTTTTTTTTTTTTTTTTTTTTTTTTTAATACTGTAGTTTTAATGTGGTATAACAGGTATGGAAATCGCATGTTGGAGACAAGATATTTAAGTGTGTTAATATTTTAAAAAATGATAGCTGACAGCTTTAATAGAAATTCTCCATTTGAATGAGAGCTGACAGTTATAAGAGAAACTGTCCATTTATGCAAATACTTTAATAGTAATGTGTATAGTAACTTTAAAAGTGATGTTGCCAATATTGTTAAATGAAAATAATATCCAGCAGTTAATCTCAGAGGAAAAAACAGGCATCTATGACACAAAACATTGGGGTTAAGGATGTTAGGATAGCAAGCTTCACTCCTTTCTGGGTTTTTCCAATACAGTAACTAGCTCAGGCATAAATTAGGAGTTTCGTTTTATAACTAGCTCATGCAAGTGATTGTGTACATGCTTTATGACTTAGCTTTCTATGATGTCTTTCTTTTAATTCTTTTTCCATATCTTATATTCCATTGTTTAGAGTGATCAAGGCACTTCTTGTTTTCATGTTTTTTTTTAATTAATGTTCATGCTTGTATAATGGCTGTTAATAGAGCCATTAGTGATGCAAATATGTTCTCAGGTTCTATACAATGGCCAGTGTAACAGCTATTTTTGTTGCTAATTTGATAATCCCTAGAATAAGAATCTTGATCTAGGTAATATGTTCTTTGAATAAAAATATTCTAGAATGTGAATTGGCCACTAAATTTGAAATGTAAGTTCTCGTTTAAGTCAGTTTGGGTGCCTTGTGGAATGAACACCAGGTTTTTAACCAAGAGAATCTTTATGTGATAAATACTGGGTTTTTAACCAAAATAATCTTTTCCAGTGCCACCTTTGTAGCTTAGTTTATCATGAAAGCTAATGTCATAACTACTACGGCAAAACTGAATCCCGCTTATGTGTTCTCTGTCAACCACTGATTTCTAGGAAGAAGATGATCAGCAACGGCTTAGCAAGAGAAAGGAGCAGAAGCAAAAAGATTCAGATGATGAAACAAAAGCTTCATGTTCTCTAGCCCATGAGGAAACCCTTACCCAGCTCTCTAATGAAGAGGTAAAACAATCGGACAGTTCAAAGCAACTTCAAGCACTTGTGTTCTTCAGGGTGTTGGTTACAAAGACAAATGCAAACTCAGTGCTCTTTATTCTCTGTAGCTTATAATTCTTATTGAGCAGTTAAACCTTTGGAGTTGCAATCGAATATATACATTCTAATAGAGTTTGGAAGACAACACTTTGCAATCCTGAGAGGTGCTGTTAAACACTGTAGTTTACCTTTTGCAGTCTGGGTGTTAACTACTGCTAAATTCTCTTGGGATTTATCACCACGTTCTAACACACCTGAATGTTCAGAATTAAACCAGTTATAATATCTGAACATCCAGCAAGTGTATTGTAGCTACTTTGCTAATCTACTTGTTGAGTTCTCTACTAAACTTAAACTAGTTAGGCAAGTCTGAGATCACTGATCATGAAGTTAGCCAGTTGCTTAGCGTGTGCAAGTTAGCATGAGGTGTGTGTCTGTATGTTTTAAGTGACATCTAACTGTGCAAGTAGAGGTTTTTGGCCACATCTGTCAGCAACCAAAACTAAGCTTTTTTTAGCCAAGCCAGTAGCTGGGGCTCAGCACCAAGTTTTTGTAGAAGCTGCTTGAGCTGTATTAGTAGCCTCGTTATAACAGCCAGAAAAAGCAGTGCTGCTGGATGTCCTTAGTTGGCAAGTTGGTCAGTCAGGCACTGGGACGAGCTGAAGTGGAATTTGAAATTGCATAAGCTTTTCGCTTGTGAAGAAAGGAGTCCGGTGAGCACACAGGTGGTAACTTGGAAGCAATATCAAAATGGGCAATCGCTTATCCTTTCCCACTGCGTTTTGCTTGTTTATCTGGTCATCTGACAGGTTCCATTTCGGTTTTGTAAGTCAAAACAGGGACAAATTAATTAAAACAAACCAGGTTTTGTGCTACAGATGCTTATGTAAGCTTCAAGAGACTTGGGAATTTGCAGCGCCAACCAGCATTTTGCCTGTTTTATGTATCCTTTTTGAAAGGAAAAAAAAGTATATACTTCTAGAGTCTGCCCTTTATTGTTATCAATGATTTGTAACAGTTCAAAATGCAGAAGGATGGTCAGAATTGTAACATCTAAATGTAGCTGAGATCCAGTTCTGCCCTTTATCCTACAGTAAGGATACAACCTTTTCTATTTCAAATACTGTGTTGTATACTAATGCTTCTGTATCCAGATAAGAAACGAGACCTATTGATGGTGAATAAAAGTCTTGTTTTCTGATGTTTTCTTTAATCTTGGTTCCTGAGATACTCTTTAGGCCCTTAATCACAACATTTATTTCATTCTAGTAATTATCCATGATGGAGAATTTTGCATTTTGAATAAGGGTATCGTTTCTACAGTGGTTTTGGGTTTGCTTATGGATTTATATTTTGTTGCTATTTATGACCATTTTTAGCTTTACAGAATGCGTTTGAGAAGTGGTAATGTATTGTATTACCAGTCTTGTCTCATAACTTGTCATAATTTGACTTCTGAGCTCTTCTCTGTTGAGCAGTTTGCAATACAAACGATTTGTTAACTGTATCACCAAACAGTACTTGTCAGATGATGCAGTTTTATAAAAGTTCATATTCTCTTGACTTTTTGGTATGGACTTACTCATATATGTACATATTAAAGTAAATATATATGTTATGCCTAAAAATGCTTAAAACAAGGCATTTACAACAGTAATAAACCCAGTAATACATAATATATTGTTATAAGGTATAAACACCTATATGGAAATACCAGCTGCCTGCTAGTCTCTGCTGGACTCATTTTGGAAATCATTATTTTTCTCAAGAGGCTTGTTTTCAGTGTTATTTTCTTTACATGTCTAATGTCAAAGCAGAAGTGCATAATATATTGGAAGGCATTTTGAAAGCAGTCATATGGTTTTTAAATAAAGCATTACTGCTTTCTTTTCAGTGCTACAAATAAATAAAAATAGATCAAGAGACTTAATGTGCCTTATGCATGTCATAGGACAGTTAGTGTGGCTTTTGGTATTGGCATTCCCTAGGATGCCTTTCTGTTTAAGCCTAGCCTTTTCCCTTTTATTTTATGTACAAATAATCTTTTAAATAAAATATTACTTTCTCTTACGATATTTTGTCAGATGCTCAAAGAAGAAGAAATAGAAAAACAATATTTACTTGTCAGAATAGAGTAGATTTTAAGTATATCTCTCCATTTATTTTTATGTTAATATAAAGTTTTTTGTTTTCTGAAAGATTTCTGCTTTACTTGTGGAAGTGGAATATTTGCCTTCTGTTGTGTGGATTATAGTTCTAGAAGCGATATTGCAAGTGGATCTTTTTAGTGGAAGAAGCGCCTTGTTTCAGATATTGGAAGATGTAAGGTGACTGTGTCCTTGCTTGTCTGGCAGGAAGACAGGTTCTTACAAAAGCGCTCTGTTAAGACTTTTTTTTTTTTTTTTCTTGTTTGTTTTGTTTTTTAATTCTAGCTGGTACATTTCCTTTCCTTTTCTCTGCCATGTTAAGTTTGATGATCAGATGTTCTTGCCAAAGTCAATTTAAACATGCCTTTACCACGTCTGATATTTAGTGTCCAGCATTCCTCTTGTACCATGCTTCTAGAATGGAGTATATAATTTTTTTCTTCCTTGTTTTTACAATTTCAGGTGCATGTAAATAGCACCCATGGCTCAGTCCACTCGTTGGATGCAGACTTGCTTCTTTCTTCTGGAGAATCTTTCAATAAATCGGATAATGATATGTTTAAAGATGGACTACGGAGAGCACAGTCAACAGACAGTCTGGGGACATCTGGATCTTTACAGTCCAAAGCTTTAGGATACAACAACAAAGCAAAATCTGCTGGCAACCTGGATGAGTCAGATTTTGGACCACTTGTTGGAGCAGATTCAGTGTCTGAGAACTTTGATACAGCTTCGCTCGGATCTCTGCAAATGCCAAGTGGGTTCATGTTAACCAAAGATCAGGAAAAAGCAATCAAAGCAATGACACCAGAGCAAGAAGAGACTGCTTCGCTTCTTTCCAGTGTTACACAAGGGGTAGAAAGTGCTTATGTATCTCCTAGTGGTTACCGCTTGGTTAGCGAGACGGAGTGGAATCTACTGCAGAAGGAGGTGAGTACCCCGTGCCACGTCGTGGGCTGTCTGCTTGGTGAAAGCTCTTCCTGATTTGATTTACATGGAGTCAGACGCGGAAGGGAATACATAGCATCACGTGTAGCTATTTGCCTTTCTCTCTTGGAATACTTCTGTAGGTAAGGCACAGCTGATGTGAACCCTATTGGCTGACACTGTCTGTGAGGAAAGTCAGCTTTACTAAATACAGGATATTTTTGCACTTAGGAGGGTGTGGCAGAGGTAGCTTTTGGTCTCGCAAATATGTGAGAGGATGAAAAAAGATAGGAGAACTCAAAGAAAAGGAGAAAATGGAAGCGAAGGAAAGGGTGTTCTAGTACAACTAGGAAGGTGCAAAGATGAACAAAAAGAGGTAACAGTGCTGTTTTCTACGCTGGGGAGTTTTGCTGCGGATTGTGCATGGAGTGCAATTTAGAAATGAGCAGCCAAGACACGCGTAACACGCAAAGCTGCCACAAAGGAAGCTTCAGAAAACTGGTGGGGACTTGCATCATCAGAAACCAATTTCTGAGAGTGACAAGCAGCAGGTTAGACTTAACGCTGTGCCAGTTTCCGTATGGGTAACCAAGGAAATTGTTGCTTCTGGGTGTTCTGCCTGTCAGTTTTTCAGCAGTTTTATATGATGCTAGTTCAAAGCTTGCATTTAGTTTATTGCTGAAAAGAGGAGTATTGTGGGGCTCCTGTGGTAACTCTTTCAGAAGAAGAGGCCAAGGAGCAATAGTTCAGGGGAGGAAGAGAAGATAACAATCTGTAGTGGGGGAAAAGGAAGACAACATGGGGATTTTAAAAAAAAAAAAAAAAAAGGTAAAAATGCAGTGGAAGAAAAGAGGCCAGGCAAAGGACAGATGAGATGAACTAGTGATATTTTATTTTCTCAACTTGTTGGAATTCAGCTCATCTGCAAATCACTACTTAGGTCTCTCCAAACCTACTGTGAAGTTGAGTTGTTTGTGTTGCTACTAATTTCTAATATCTGGAGAAACTACGGTGTCGTGATCTCAAAGCTGAGTTAAATCCTCTACTCTTGAGTATTTCCTTGTCCTGTTGACATTTGGATGACATTTTACTGCAACCCTTTCTTAGAATTCCAAAAAGAAATGCTCTGCTTCCCACATTTCTGGAGGCAGGAGTACAGGCAGGGTATGCGAATGCCACTCTGTGTGGGTGGGACATGAAGCAGCAAATACAAATAAGATTTCAGCTCAAACTTGACTTGCAGCTGGAGCTTTGATAAAACTTCCATTTGTCCCCTTGGCCAAAACCATTACAATTTCAAAATGGCAGCTGGTTTACTCTTTATTTCCCTGCTGCACACCCCAACACTTTTCTTTCCTCCTGTTTTTTTCTGGTTTGGTTTGGTTGGTTTTTGGGTGTTTTTTTTGTTTTGTTTTAATCTGTCTGTCGTCTTTCCTAGTTGTTCTTTTAGGTGGTTATTCAGTCTCTGATACTGAGCAATACTGGAGGAGGATATTAAAAAGTAAATAAAGCTTGAGGACTGTTGTAGAACAAAATTAGTATATTCCGTTGAAAACTAATCAGACCTCAGTTACAGGAGGATAAAGATTTAAGGGAGTCCCCACCTGATGATCTGACTTGCTTTTTAATTCCTTTTGGTTGATTTAAAAAAACCAAAACCCACAACAACAAAACCCCCACAAAACACACAAAAAACCCAAAACAAAACCCCCCACAAACTCAAAAAAATAACCCTTCCCCCCAAAACAAAGCAAAAAAAACCCCACAAAACAAAACAAATTTGAACACAGTAGTTTTGTGTTTATAATTTGATTTGTAACACAAAACAATTGCCTGAAAAAATCCTATGGCCTGTTGAAAGCTTTTCTCGAGAGGTCTGTTTCTGTACAGGTAATTAAGTAACACATTTCAGAAGGACACTCTGAATGACTTGATGAACTCTTGCATGTCATGGCTTATTGCTTTTCTGCTAATAGTGGGACTCACGCAAGGAAGAGCTGATACCTGCAGCTGATGTACATTGTCCTTTACTTTTAGAGCAACTTAATCTTGCCATTACATGATTTGGCCACTGTGTTTTATCTGTAGTATGTTGTGATCACACGGCACATCTGAGAGTATGCAGTACGCATTCCTTTTATGGCCTTTATGGCAGGTGATAACTCTGTGTTCTCCAGGTGCAGAATGCAGGGAACAAGCTGGGTAGACGCTGTGATATGTGCTCAAATTATGAGAAGCAGCTGCAAGGTATCCAGATTCAGGAGGCAGAGACAAGAGACCAGGTGGGATTTCTCTTCAAGCTTTAGCATGGCTTTTGCAGTTGTTCATACTACTAAGGTTGCGACAGTGAACCGTCTGCCGTTTTGTTCATTGGTTTTAACTGAACAATGTCAGCATACTTAAAATCTGGATAACTTCTGACATTTTATTAATATAACCTGATTTGTTACTGTTATGTGGTCATGAGCACCACGTGTGCCTATTTCTTAAGGATTCACCTTGGAAAACCACTTTATCCGGTGCTATAAAACTGTGCAGTAAAGGCACTGTTCTATAAAAAGTGTGTGCTCATGCTGAAGTCAGTATCTTTCATAATTTATATTCTAAAATTATTTTCATGCATTAAATTCTATTATCTTTGATACTGCAAGAATTGTTAACAGCAAAGGGAAAATTAGAGGACCTCCTCCTAGCAGCATAAAATGACTGCAAAGTATTGGAGGATGTTCGTTTCCTGCCATCTACTGAAGAACAATTTTCAGATGGGTACAGAAGGCACAAGGCACGTTCTGCTTTGAAATAAATTATCAGAGTCATTGTATGGCGATGGTCCAGTGCAGTTTGATGTCCCGTGTTTGCTTACACGTGTCATCTGTGATGCAGGGTGCTTCAGGACAATGACGAAGGAACTTCTGGGTTGCATAGGGTTTTGAGGAGTTTTGTGTTGTGGTTTGGGGGTGTGATGGGGTGAGTTATATGTGTGTTCAGGAAATAAATGCTCCCCAATAGAATGGAAAATGGAATTACTTTGTTGTAACCACACAGGTGAAAAAGCTGCAGGTGATGCTGAGGCAGGCTAATGACCAGCTGGAAAAGACAATGAAAGATAAACAGGAATTGGAGGATTACATGAAACAAAGTGCTGAAGACTCCTCTAATCAGGTACAAGCATTTTCTAATCAAGATGGTAGGAATCCTGAAATGTTATTCAAAAGTATGCAACAAGAATTCTTCTTGTCTTCTGTTAGACATGGATGGACTACCTGCTATAGACGCAACAAAACCAATAATTTCTAGGGTTAGTTATGCTCCACCTGAGTCTGCCACAGTTTCTAGAGAAGTCTGACATGTCTCTAATACCATGTTTTCCAATTTTGGTCATAAAGTTTCATCTCTAATCTTGAAATCTGTTACAGAGGTGATAACTGGAATTTGAGTAGTGTTTGAGTTTTGAAGTGACCTGTGTATGAAACCACCCAAACAAGCAAAAGTAGCCCTGTGTTCTTGGTCACTTGCCAGTAGAAGAGACTTATACCACTTGCTCTCATCAATACATGATGGTCAGTTAATGGACTTGGGCAGAAGAAATACAGTTAATGAGTAGCTGAGCAAGCGGTAACAGTAGTTGGTCCAAAATATGCACTAGACTTCTTCAAAACAGTAGCCTGCTGAAAAGATTTTCCCGTCTGAGATATGTACGTAACTTTCCTGGAACAACAGAGCCAAACAGGATGTGTGATAGTCATAGCCTTTTTTTTTTTTTTTTTTTTTTCCTTTTAAAAATCATCTTTGGCCTGTTGAAGATTATAATATGAGGTAAGTGTCATGTAAAAGACATTGAATTTACTTCATTTGAACTGGGAGGCTTTCTCTCTTCCATCTCACACAGGTTGTTTGGTTTTGTTTGGGGTGGTGTGTTTTTTTTGTTACTAAAGGAAACAGTAGTCATTTAGACAAAGTCTGTCTTAGATGACAGAAATATCTTTATACATTCTTTCTTTTGGCTGTACCAGGGTGCTCTTAAGTAATGCTTAATCTAACTTAAGCGTATGATGTTGTAGAAAAACTTAACTGTAAAGTTTTTGAAGATCTGTGCTTTCAAAGAAAGATACAAAAGATTACTTTACCTGAAAGAAAATGCAAAACCTTAGGGAGTAGCTCTGCATTTTCCCTTCAGTGTCTCTGAACTGGCTTATGTTCAAGTTTGATTAGAATTAACTGTTTATTTGTTGCTTAGAGTTTGGTAAATAGTATATAAGTATTTATTGGTATAGAAGCGTGACATTCTTACTGACTTGAGCTGCATCATTGCTTTACTGAATAAGGAATTAACAAAGTAAACCTTAGTGGATTACTTTGAAATTTCAAAGTATATGTTAGTAACCATAACGGGGAAAAGCACTTTGGTGGTTATTTCTTTAAAATCTGTTTCATGGTTTATATCTTTGTGTGTGTTTTGGTTTTTTTAAGATCTCTTTGCTTATGGCTAAATGTCAAAAGTCGGAGAACTTCCTCGGTGAACTGCAGCAGGCGTTTTCGCAAGCAAAGAGGAGTGTCCAGGAGCAAATGGTAAGGCAGCTAAGCCCAGAGATCACTTGAACAGCACTGTTTGTCTGACCTTTGGAGCTCCGTGTGTTTGTCAAAGGCTCCGTCTTGCTGCCAGCCAAGCTTGGCTAGAGAGAGCTGTGCATCTTACCATGTGAAGTTATGACCAAATGAGCTCTGATGGCGAGTGCTGGACCTCCAACACTTTGTAGGGTGATTCTGTCACGCTTGCTGTGTGCATGCATATTGATTAATATGGAGATCACTAGTCAAGTTTTTCCCTCCTTTATTCCTTATGTACATTCCATGCCCTTTTAGTATCTTATTTCACCTCAGATCTGAAGACAGAATAGATTTTCTCAAGGTAATCTTTTAGCATTCATCACAGGTACCATCACTAGTGAATATTTTACTGAATTTTAGAGGTGAATGCTCAGAGTTTTTACAGGTCAGTCTTAAAATATCAGCCCTAACACCCAGGAAGAGATATGCACGAGAACTTACTTTTTTAAACTATTTTGAGCATTTTGTGGGAATTAGGCAAGGGAACAGGAGTAGGACCTCATTTTCTAGGGCAGAACGAAGTCTAACTTCCTTAGAGCAATTAATTTCCTTCTATATTAGAATCAAGGGTCTTCCTTTTTTTTCCAGCCTTGCACAGCATTGTGGTGACTAAGAGCATTCACTCTCATGAATCCCAGTATTGCATTTCCAAGGTCTAGAATTGTCTGTAGGGCATCAGGACATTTCTAGGTCTGTTTGATGTTCTGCGCAAGAGCATGCCTAATGGAGATGCAGGAGATTCAGAAAATGTATTGATCTGAAAATGCTTTTCATGCTGTTCACCTACAATACAAAGCTGCTGTCAGAGTTCAAGTCCCTGTTTCCCTATACAGAAGCAGTCGTTCCTCTCAGAAAAATTCACTGGATTTTTTTCTTTTGTAATGCAAGCAAAACTATGCTTTCTTAATCCTTTTCCTTCACAAGGGATCAGATGGTTTGACCTTTTCCTAAAAAGGCAGTGGGAGGCAGATGCCTACCATTGGAAGTTTCAGGATGAATGTTTCAGGTTGTTGAATAACCCGATCTTTCAGCTGAGTAGTTAGGTGATTTTAATAAACATCACGGCCAGTTCCCAAAACCGCATGTGATTCCCCCTCCACCCTCCCTCTGTGAGCACAGCTTGCTAATGGATAAATACGGAAGAAAACCGGGAGGCTTAACAATGCTGTATGTATCACTTGCTTCCTCTGTCTGCCTGTACAGTTAAGGCTGATCTTGCCTTTATTTGTGGTGCGTAGGCCAGGCAAGAGAGACCTGATCGTGTTGATCCACACAATCATTTTGTTTCCCTTCTTTAAAAACAATATCAATTCACCAGACTTTTGAAAGCAGTGGGGCAGGAAAAGATCTGAGCAGGAAAGTAAATGGGGCAGGAAAAGACCTGAGCAAGACCCTCAGTGAGACTTGATGCTTTTCTTTCCATTGGAGGCTGTCCTGACGCAGTCAAGGGAGCAGGTTTCAGAAGAGCTGGTGAGACTGCAAAAAGATAATGAAAGTCTTCAAGGAAAACATAGCTTGCATGTGTCTTTACAGCAAGCTGAAGATTTCATTCTACCAGAAGCAGCAGAGGTAAAACATTTTTAAATCACTAATACAAATAACGCCTGTGACTAGATCTCACTGGAAGAATCTTCTTTATCAAAAATCTGACTCAAAAAGCACAACGAACAATAATCTGGATTTTAACTCTGTGACGCACAAAATCAGTCTGATCCCACTGTGCCGTGAGCATGCTTCAGGGTATGGATAGATAATGATAAAATGAGTTAACTATGGCCTGACAACTGCTCTGTTCTCAGTAGAGTATGGGCTTATCCCAGCTCGGCTTGTTTAAGCTGTATTTTGCAACTGGGCACACAAGTGTGCAGTCACCATGGTGCAGGTATTGATTCAATAAATTAAGTCAGTCACTTTAATTTCTGTTTGGGTGTTAAGACCAGTAATAATCCTGAGCCTTGAATAATAAGCCTTCTCATCCTTTTCATGGCCACTCTCTTACACTCAAGCAAATCAAGCTTAAAAGATCGTTGGGGGTGAAGGGCAGGGGGAGAGGGTTGTAAGTCTGTGGAGACATGAATCTTTACAAGTTCTTCATTTACTGTGGCCAAGCAAACTGTTCACAATTTCATTTTTAATACCTTGCTGGATGCAAGATCTGGTACGGTGAGACAAACCTTGGGGTAGTATAATTTTCTTTGGCTTGTATGATGATAAATACAGTACTGTGAGTATCTGAAGATCATAATACAAATCTTTGCTAATCATTGATTCAGGAGCTCCGTGAGCTGATTTTAAAATACCGTGAAGACATAATTAGTGTGCGGACAGCAGCAGATCACCTGGAGGAGAAACTTAAGGCAGAGATTTTATTCTTAAAAGAACAGATTCAAGCCGAACAATATTTGAAAGAAAATATAGAAGAAACTCTACAGCTGGAAATAGAGAATTGCAAAGAGGAAATAGGTGAGCGGGGCTAAAACAGTCTCAAAATAGGAATATTAGAAATTAGTCTGATAAATTAAGATGATTTGGGGATAAGTAGACTTATCTGAATTTTAAGAACTGTCCATTTTTGATAGTGGATACACCAAAACTGCATAGCTGAAAACAAAAGTACAATTATTTGCTTACCTTTGACGTATCTTTGATGTAGGATGTGCTTAATTCTCCTTTTAAGAGAAGTAAAGAGGGTCTGTCCAGTTTCCTGTGCTTTTCTTGCATTTAAGCTTTAATATTCTTGGTTTTCAGCTTCCATTTCCAGTTTAAAAGCTGAACTGGAAAGAATAAAAGTGGAAAAAGAACAGGTAAGGAGCCCTTTCACTGTGGGATTTTTGTGTGGTTTGGTTTTGATTTGTTTTTTGTTTGTTTTAAACAAAGAGAATAGGTGGGTTGTTTTCTGTTAGTTCTATCAGTGACACTGTGTTGGTGTCTTTGACTTCAACCTCTTCATGTCAGAGGAAATGAACTTTTTTCCCATCAGCCTTTGAGGTGTCATAACACAATTCTGTTCCTTAAAAGGTGTTTTGTCTGTTTATTAATCTGTAACCTAAACATTGGGTTAACTAATTCCTAACTAATATTAGGCTACCCAGATGGCATGTTCGGCCATTTCTCTCCAGCTCCCGAAAGAAATAACTGGAGAGAAGAGGTGTTTTCTGTGTCCCTAGGAGAGATTATTGAGGTGTATTTCCGAGTCCCAGGAGAGACGCTTAGGCTATAGTTACTGTGTGGAGGGACTGTGAGCAGCTGAAATGTTAGGAGTTTTGGTTAATACTTTTTTTTTATTATTATAATATAGTTGGAAAGCTCTTCGCAGGAAAACCTGCAGCAGCTGGAGAGTCTGCAGGAAATAAAAAACACTCTAGAAGAACAGCTGAAGAAGGAGACAGCAGCAAAGGTAGCTATAATGTCTGGGTGTGGGGTATGTATGCGTCTTTTATGATGATCAGACTGTGGTCAGAGAACGTATCGCTACGTAAGAATGGAAAAGGAAGCTTTTGAATGCTGATGAGATTCTGGCAGTGAAATAGTGTCCATTGGATGTGGTTTAAATCCTCATCCCAATCGCTTTGCGCTTGGGTTTGTAAAGCAGTGGATCTGAATTACTGCTAACTCGAATCTCTCTTTTGGGTTGAATTCCAAAATTAAGCTTCAATAATATTTCTGCATATGGAAAGCTTCCAGACTAACTAAAGCTTGGCTTGAGTGCTTTGATACTTTTGAATAAATGTGGTGGTGGTGGTGGTGTTGGAAGGAGCCCTACTTTGGCAGTCAGATGAATTAATTGTGATCTGATTTTTCTCATTTACGCTCTCTCGTGTGGTGTGTTTTCTCTCAGCCCCCCCCCCCCTTTTTGACTAAAACTCAAGACAGTAAGATAGTTCTATTTTCACCAGCAGACAACTGCCCTTCATCTATGGTCATGTTCCATTAAAACTCAGAAATCTGCTTTTTTGTTTTGAGATCCTTGGACATAGTGCTGTTAAAAGACACGGGGCTTGTACATGCTTTAACCAATCTAAGCATGAGAATGTTTGTCTGATGGGTATTAGCCCCTGATTTTACAGTTAGGAAAACTGTGGTGTAGAAAGAGTGAGTGGTTTCACTTCTTGCCAAGACTGAGAATAACCGTGCTGCTTTGCTCTAGTATCGTGCGTTAATCAGTTTATACAAGCTTCTCCTCTTTTATTCAGTTTAAGCATAGCATAAAGAATCTCTTTCTCTTCAGGCAAACCTTGAACAGCTGGTGTTTGAAGAGAAGAATAAAGCTCAGCGGTTGCAGACTGAATTAGATGTCAGTGAGCAAGTGCAGAGAGATTTTGTAAAGCTTTCTCAGACGCTTCAGGTAAGGGAAGTGCAGTCGATTTGTAAGGTGCTGCTTTTGTTTCTTTACTCTGTAAAGTAAGCTCTGTAAAATAAGAAGTAGCAGTTTGTAAATGTTCTTACGTTGGTATTTATGAACTATTTTTAAAGTTATTAGTATAATAAACTGATCAAGTATTCCTAGCATAGTATTAGTATTAAAGCCTATGGGGGATTTTATTGTGAGTACTTGACTCCAAGCAATTCTCAGCAGCAAAGATACACAATTATTGTACGAAAAGGAATTGTAGAGACCCCCAAATGATGGCACCTTTAGACTCTAACATTTCATTGTCCATCTCCAGATGTTTTTCCAGTATGTTACTTTTCATAGCAAATCATTAGGGTGCAAATATTTGAGGACAAAGTAAGGAACTTGTACTGTTTTGATATGAATATATGAAATGGTCCTTCATGTTATATTTACTGCTTTCTACTTATGCTATCTAAAAGTCTTATCTTTGCTATTGTCACTGTTGCTATCCCTGTATTTCCTTCAAAAAGTGGAACCATTGGTTGGTGATGAGATACCAAGAGGAGGCTGAAGGAAGGAGTTTTGGCAGGGGTGTTCATCGGGGCTAGTTCCAGTTTGTCAGCCTGATCTCTGTTAACTGTGGAGAGCACGAAGGGACCTGCAGTTTTTGTGTTTGTCGGGTGACTGTCTCCTCAGGGAGCTAGGCTAGACTGGTGTCGCCTTCAGTGTCTGTTTTTAGAATTTGCACCCCCCTCACGTTCCAGCTTACTAGAAATCTCACAGAGGAGGTTCTGAATTTCATCACCGTCTCTGTTGAGTTCTTGTCCAGTCTACTCAGTGAAATTCTGCAGAATTAAAAATACAAAATTTTTTGGAATCAAGTGTTCAGGTTGATTTGGAAAACTAAACCAGGAATATAGGAAATTGTTTACTAGACAGGGTTTAGCTGGCTGGACAATAGGGAACTGTCCTCTTGTTCTGGCTGTTTCTGGAGGAGTAGGTAGGACAAAGGAGACTATTGAATCGTCCTGGCTACTGAAGTTGATTCTTGCTTGTCATCATCCTCTTTTTTTTTTGTTTAAAGTACTGTGTGCACAGTTTTATGCAGTTCTTAGAACAAACCCGTATGCACCACTGTGAAGATGTGTGGCACACTCTTCCAAAACCTTCAGGTAGTTTAGTGGGCCTTCAATACTGAGCTCAGTAAGTGGTGTAGCGCTGTATTGTGTGTTTTCTTTCCACCCCTCAGCAGTTATTACACATTAGTTTCTCAGCAGTTAGTGCTTTCAGTCTAAACAGTGGTTTGTGCTATCTCCACCCTACGTACTACAAGATCTGCTGTGTAACACGAGACATTACTGTCGAAGGAGGATTTTGGTTTCTTGATAGCCAGACGGGGTTATTTCCCTCCCTGACCTTGTCAGTGAAGAGACTGGGCGAGTAGCACTTGTGTGAGGTGTGCACTGACCACGTTGGGTATCAGCAATGGAGAGGAAGGGCTGACAATCAATTAACCACTAGCTGGGAATTTACAACAGAAAGCCCAGATCCTGACACAAAGAATAAGAGAGTTTGAATGTCAAAAAAAAAAAAAAGAAGGGTCGGGGGGGGGAAGTGATCTCTCTGCATTCATTTCTGCACAGTTCTGTTGAGCACTCTTTCAGCATATAAGAAATCGCTTAAAATAGATCATCAGAAAAGCAAGTTACAGGAGTGAGCTTGGAAATGGGATGTTTCCCTCAAGAGCATTTTAGCTTTGATCTCGAGAGGCTTGAAGGTGTATCTTAGGCAGGTCTCTACTCCTTTGACATTCTTTCTGTGAACGTTGGCATTGCTTTGCACATCTCCGGTTTGCCTGGCCAGTATGGTGTCAGTGACTGGTGATTAGGCAAAACAGAGTGATGAGGAAGGCTTGAAGGCAGAAAGTGACTCTTTATTGTAAAAACACAACTGCCTTATGTCTTCCTTCCCCGCATTCTTGGTTCCAAATTAAGCTTGTGCTCCTTCACACCTTGCTTTTTTCAGCCAACGACAATTTGACCTCTCTTCTGCTTGCAGAGGTACTAGGGCTTGCTGACGTTGCGTGTTCTGGTTATGGCGTGCGGTCTTGCATCGGCATGTTTTACCAGCTCATTGCATCTATTGGTTTCCTGTAGGTGCAGCTGGAGCGGATCCGGCAGGCAGATTCCCTGGAGAGAATCCGTGCAATCCTGAACGACACAAAACTGACGGACATTAATCAGCTTCCTGAAACATGACACCCTGATGAGCGGGCTCCAAGGCTGCATTTGGGGTTTTTAACTCATCTTTATAGCAACATTAATTATTATTTAACTCTAACTGAAAGAGCAGAAGACAAGAGGGGAGCAATGACGACTAAGTTTTGTTTCTAGAGGGAAAAAGGTTTCGTACTGGGCAGGAAGAGAGCACAAGGGTGACTTGCAGTGTAGGAAGGAGAACTTTCTAATGGAAACACTAATGAGTGCGGTGTTTCGTGTTCCACTGAGTGGGATCAGTCCTTACATTCTGAAAAACTTCCCCTCTTTCAGCCGACTTCGTAACCTAATATAGAGTTTTGGAACATTTACCCCCTGTCTTTCCCTCTTCCCCTCCCCCCCCACTACTGTGATTAAAGTAGCTGCTGGAAACCATATTGTCCCTCCAAAACATTGAAGAGCAAAGTGGTTGAAGTTTTTCTGTTTGACTAGTCAGTAACAGTATTCAGCTAGCAGAGAGAATGAGGTGTAGAGTATGCTGTATGAATATTTTATATTAAAATATGACTTTATTAGCAGGACACTGGATATTGATCTTATTTCATAACTCAGTACTTTTTTTTTTTTTTTTTTTCTCCTCCCCCCCAAACCATTGACTTTGTGTTGAAGACTCTGAATGCTACTGAAATGTGGTGGACATGAGTGAGCCCTGTGTCTCCTGAACAGATAAATGCTAATCCAAAAAAAAAAAAAAAAAAGAAAAATGTACTGAGAATTTAGCTCCTTGAAATTTTTCTGTTGAATTCTGATACTTAAGGGAAAGCACAAGAAATGCACTGTTTTGTAATCTCTTTTCACAAATGTAATTTAGAGTATGGAACTACAACTGGTTCTTTCTCATCTCTATAAGCTGAGCAGTACCTGTAATCCCTTCTCTGTGTTTTAAAGAAAAACAAAAAACCCAAGCAAACAAACCCTCCAAACCCAACAATAACAAACAAACTAAAAATCCTATGCATCATCTGAGCACTGGCGTGGGGGTTGCGTGGGTCTGCTTTGCTGGGGCGGGGGACACCAGCTGTAAAGCTGCTCGCTTTCGCTGGAGGGTGTCAGGCGAGGCGCCGAGTGAAGCGCTCGGTTTGCCCCACCTCTTCTGGGTCAGCGTACCAGCAGGCCGAACAGCGATTGCTCGCTCAGGCACAGAGCACAAAGGCGCTGAGCTGCCTCGTTCTGCTGGTTCACGTTTGAACGGTACAGTGCATCTCTTAGGTTAAAGCGTGGTGTCATGGCGTTGCTCAGAGTTGACTCCTACGCTGTCCCGTACTTCTATAACCGTACATCTAAATTACTCTATGTAACATGACAGCAGAGGCAAGAAAATTTTGTGATCAATCAGGTGCTAGCTTTGGGTTTCTCGTTCTATAACTGTGTGGCGGTAACATGACCGTTCCTCCTCCTTTTTCTCCGCTGGTTGGAGTTTCATGCATGCGGTTGGATAGCAACGGTTTCGTGTGTGGTTGGGGGTGTTGAGAGCACGGGTGGTGCAAATTGAGTTCCGGAACTGGCCCCTACTTACAACTCATTTAGAAGAAAAGAAGCTGAAGGAGCAGATCACTACTGTCCAAAATTTATCAGAGACTCCAAACTGCAATGCACAGCTGTGTTTTGTTAAGTGCTTAAATCCCATATTTAACAGTGTCTATTCTGCTACTAACATAAAAGTAGAACCAGTGGTTTTGAAGAGGAATGCCTTAAAAACAGCCAAAACGAAGCATACAAGCTCAATTCCTTGTCACTCATTCCAAGAATTAAAGCATTTTCTTCACCCTAGCAATTAATTCCTTTCATCATCCTGATACCCACAAGCCCTTTTTCCTACCTTAGTAAGGACTAGACTAATAGATGGCAGAGTTGTCATCTTCCAGATGACACTTAATTTCACATAAAAGTGAAATTGAAATGTGGCTTCATTTCATTATTAATTGGCTATTACCGGATTTATGGGGTTTTAACCTTTCTTATTCTTTGCTGAACTGTGAGGTGACAGCAGCTGCCTTCTGATGTATAAATCAAATACCAGATGGTTTGCATTCAGTTTTCCAGGGGTGGGGTCCTATTCTGTTGAATAAACATGGGAGAAAAAAAAAATACAGACCTTTAATAGGAGCTGCAGAATGAAAAGATTTTTCCTATGTTCCCTTCCTTCCCAAAACCTAATTCTTAACTGGTTACTGACAGTCTCTGCAGCAGTGTTGAAGGAAGCCTGTTGTTCTATGGCAAAACTACACCACCTCCCATACATCCCTTCAGCAGGTGAACACTTGAGGAAATGCACCTGACGACCTCCGTCAGTGCCTGCCTTCCTCTCGGCTCTAACCGACCGCGGCCGTAGCTGACCCTTTTCGATAGTTTCAAATAGTACAGGGCTGCTGTGGCTGCTCCTCAGCATGTGTTTTTGTGAACTGGTGACAGGGCTTTCTCCAGGTGTGGTACCGTCAGGTTGAGGGGGGCTGCAGGGTCTCTCTGCCGGCTGTGAGGGACGACCAGGCGCGTGGGCAAGCGGTTGTGATCTTCCCTACGCACAAACACCACCCTTGCCCAGTGGAGTTCTGGTCGTAGGCGCGCTCGTGTATTTTCCTCAGGGGCCAGCGAGGGCGGGTGGGTCCGGGCAGAGGCGGCTGGC
>KL267257.1:5268-32649 GCA_000699545.1 Podiceps cristatus
AATCTTCTCAATTCCTGGTAAAACCACTGTGGGTCCTGGTAATCACCCTGGGGTAAAAGTTTTCTGTCTTGTAGAGGCATCACATAAGAAAAGACTGTTCCCTGCAAATCTGGTATGGTACTATCTGATTTCTTGTGCTTCTTTGCAGAGAGCATGCCCAAAATTACAACTTTGCTACTTGACCATGAAGATTGAATTTGTGGAGTTCTGTTTCTGGGTATTCTGTGGTTTGGTGTTTTTCCTTTGGGCTTGTTGGGAGGGGTGGTACTTTTGAAGCTAGCTAAAAATAGTTAGTTTACCAGAGCAGTAGCTCTCTAGCACTTGTGAAGCTTGAATGGAGGATGGCTGGGTAGCAAGTTATAATATAATTCATTCTCCATGCTAATTTCTGTATAAGGATGTTTCATCTAAAGCTTCATCTCCAGTTTGCCTGCAGCAGGAGATTCTCTGCGATGGGGAAAGGCTAAAAGAAGAACAGCAAAGCCTTCAGCAGTGTACTCAGCAACTGTTTTCTTTTATGCAAGAGTCTAAAGGAATGTGAACAGTCTGCCGAAAGCCTCCTCATGTGACCAAGATCACAGCAACAACCAGGTGCCAAATGAACAACTGAGCTCTTATCTGCTAGTACAAAGAGCCAGATAGAAGAGTGTGGTGGAAGTCTAGCTTCAGATACAGTGAATAGGAATTTAGTCTCAGCAGGTTGATCAGCTGGCTCCTTTTCAGCTGTGGGACAATATTTTAATTAAATTCCCATCTTACCATCTTTAGCATATTTTCCATTATGACTTGATGGTTTTCATCAGATCTTTGAAAATTCATCTCTGTTCTCTGTGAGCTTTAAAAAGCAGGGGGTAAAAAAGCCCTGTCCTATGTCCTATGAAATTTGTTACTGTCGTATTTTACTTCTTTGTGTAGGGTTAGGATAAAAAACGGGTCTCACATATGCCAAAACAGATGGGTACCTGAGCTGGATCACCAAAAAAAATCAGAATCATTAAATTAAATATCTTGCAATACTGGAGAGGGGGTGGGGAGTGAGAAGAAAGAAGGAAAGAGGGAAGGAAAGAGGAAGAGGAAGAGGAAGAGGAAGAGGAAGAGGAAGAGGAAGAGGAAGAGGAAGAGGAAGAGGAAGAGGAAGAGGAAGAGGAAGAGGAAGAGGAAGAGGAAGAGGAAGAGGAAGAGGAAGAGGAAGAGGAAGAGGAAGAGGAAGAGGAAGAGGAAGAGGAAGAGGAAGAGGAAGAGGAAGAGGAAGAGGAAGAGGAAGAGGAAGAGGAAGAGGAAGAGGAAGAGGAAGAGGAAGAGGAAGAGGAAGAGGAAGAGGAAGAGGAAGAGGAAGAGGAAGAGGAAGAGGAAGAGGAAGAGGAAGAGGAAGAGGAAGAGGAAGAGGAAGAGGAAGAGGAAGAGGAAGAGGAAGAGGAAGAGGAAGAGGAAGAGGAAGAGGAAGAGGAAGAGGAAGAGGAAGAGGAAGAGGAAGAGGAAGAGGAAGAGGAAGAGGAAGAGGAAGAGGAAGAGGAAGAGGAAGAGGAAGAGGAAGAGGAAGAGGAAGAGGAAGAGGAAGAGGAAGAGGAAGAGGAAGAGGAAGAGGAAGAGGAAGAGGAAGAGGAAGAGGAAGAGGAAGAGGAAGAGGAAGAGGAAGAGGAAGAGGAAGAGGAAGAGGAAGAGGAAGAGGAAGAGGAAGAGGAAGAGGAAGAGGAAGAGGAAGAGGAAGAGGAAGAGGAAGAGGAAGAGGAAGAGGAAGAGGAAGAGGAAGAGGAAGAGGAAGAGGAAGAGGAAGAGGAAGAGGAAGAGGAAGAGGAAGAGGAAGAGGAAGAGGAAGAGGAAGAGGAAGAGGAAGAGGAAGAGGAAGAGGAAGAGGAAGAGGAAGAGGAAGAGGAAGAGGAAGAGGAAGAGGAAGAGGAAGAGGAAGAGGAAGAGGAAGA
Source organism: Podiceps cristatus (assembly GCA_000699545.1). NCBI lineage: Eukaryota > Metazoa > Chordata > Aves > Podicipediformes > Podicipedidae > Podiceps > Podiceps cristatus. The sequence goes on from KL267257.1 coordinate 7,188, forward strand.
GAGGAAGAGGGGAAGAGAGGAAGAAAGAAAAAAGGAAAGAAAGAAGGAAAGAAAGAAGGAAAGAAAGAAGGAAGGAAAGAAGGAAAGAAAGAAGGAAAGAAGGAAAGAAGGAAGGAAAGAAGGAAAGAAGAAGGAAAGAAGGAAGGAAGGAAGGAAGGAAGGAAGGAAGGAAGGAAGGAAGGAAGAGAAGCCAAGCCAAAGCAAGATTGGTCTACAGTTTCTCTGTTCACACTTAGAAGCTGTAAGAGCAGAGCCATTGTCTGCAAAGTAGACATTTTAGAGAGGCTTAGGACAGACTTCTAGTCTCATATAGAAAGGCCCAGATAGGAAACATGTTGCAGTAATTTGGTAACAGGTGAAAATTTTCTGTTTCTTTTGTAGACAGCAGTTGTCTCCTATCCCCAGGCGTCTTGTTTTTTCACACTTGAATTGAGGAGGACGGGCATTTCAGTCATCTGTTTCTCTGTATTAAGTTATGCCTCCCTTTTGGATTTAAATAGGCTGCTTTATATCATCAGTTGCCAAGCCAGCTCCCTACTGTTTTAAATCTGTCCTTGAAAATGAATGGTGTATACACTATAACTTAAAACCCTGTATCTTGAAAATATGTTTTAGCAGACAATTGTCAATAGTTGTAAAGGAGAAGTTATTTATTATATGTTTATTATCTGTTGTAAATGGGAAGTCCCTTTTAATAATTAAAAATTTTTATTGCTGTTTAAAGTTTTTAATATGTGTATTTTATGGTAGTGTTTGTTTACACATATGCATAATATGTCTATTTTTATGTTAGTAAAAGTCCTAGACACAGATCAGGACCTGCCCATAATAGATGTGAAAATACAGAACAAAAATCCACTGTGCTGAGGAAACTACAGACTTAAAATGCACCTGACCAGACTAGGGATCACAAGGACTTAAGGGGACTGTATCTTTATGCCCTCCTCTATGGAGGGCATAATTGCAACATAATAATTCTCCTTTGAGAATTATATAACTACTATTAAATCAGTAGGAATAACAAACAAAAATGGTAAATGGTATCCTTAAGACAAAACAGACACAGCGCATAGAAACTCTCAAAGGGAAAGGCGCCATTTTCCAGGAGAACATTTACCAAGTTGTTTACACCTTGCAGACACTGGTTGCAACTAAACTGTCACCTTTCTCTAGCACAGGGGACAACTCACACTTCACTTTGGCTGCCAGCAGAAAGGAGTTCCCGAATGTTTCAGACAACGGATCGCAGCACAGGTTAGCGAGGAGCTTTCCTGGGCAATGACAGAACTGGGTACACAAGGAACGGGAAGATCAAATCTCCAAAAGGAAGCGGTGTCCTCTGCTGCTGGAATCCAGATCTCAACTATCCCAAGGCTGTGCTACGTTTCCAACGAGGCTGAAACAAAATACAAAACAGGAGAGGGCTACAGTTCAAAGAAATCAAATAATGGATTTTAAGATAAACATTGTAGGTGTTATCTTGCTGCAGGAAGAGTCAATGATTTCATTCTTTCTAGGAAAAGGAGCACACCTTACAGTAAGAAGGAAGAACAAGTTCCTGTTTATTGTCAGCAACTGATTATGAAACAGTGAAATATAATCCCAACAGTTTAGTAATTCAACAGCTATTTAGAGAACTGCTTACATTTTTAAACAAATCCTTCTGTAAAAACAGTTTAAATAGTGAGATCAGACAGTAGCAAACTTTGTTACGGGGTTGGGTTTTTCTTTTTCAACAAACATGAATTTTGAATAAAGTATTGTTCTTTGTGAGTGTAAAAGCATATTGCTTTTTGGACTGAGCAGGCCAGAAGACTGCCCTCCCAAGTATGAGTCAGATCACAGAAATTTCAAAGTTATCATAGCTTCCAACTGAGGGAATAATTCAGGTGACTGTTAGTTTCAGCAACTTGTTCCTGCTGTATGTCAATTTACAGTATGACCACTTGTTATAAGGGGTTTTTCTATTATTATTACTGTTGTTCCCTCCAGACAAAGTATAACGGTAGATCACAATTGGCGGCCACCTGATCTGTAGAGCTCCACTTATATCCAGACTGGTGACCACGGTCAATTTTGCTTCGAGGCTGTACGGTCACATGTATCATCTCTTCTTCCTTGTTCTGTGGGACTGGTCAGCCTGATGACTCAGAAATTAACAAACACACACCATGCTCCACCTCATTTCTCACTGTGAAAGGCTTTTTATAAGCTTCCTGGTTCCAGGACAGTCCTACAAGATGATTTTAAGAATCTGTTCATGGCTATGAAAAGGTGATCTTTTTTTTATTTTTTTTTCCATCAGGAAAAGGAATTAGGAGTAGTTTCTCTTAGTATTTTGAATCCTGTAACTAAGGCTGTTCTTACTGCCACGTAAATTAGCAGTACCTCTCAGGAGTTGGATTTAACCTCAATTAGCTACAGTAAGGCTGACATAATAGCTTCTTTTTACTAGAACTGTGTGTTGCAATAACTGTCCTTATGGTAATGCATGCTTTTAAAAATGAACTTGTAGCTACAAACTGTTTTCTTCTCAGCAAATGGGTGCATTCGCGGGTTAGCTACTTCTATTTTTTAAAGAAAATTGTATTTCTAATATGCCTGACCTCCATTGCAGGTGGCTTCTTATCATGCTGGCAGAACTTTGGCTCCACTGGTGTTTGTGAGAATGAAAACAACAGAGCAAGTCTACATGAGACAATGTGGTGGGTTGACCTTGACCTGCTGCCAGACTCCCACCCAACCACTCTCTCACTCCTTCTCCTCAATGGGGCAGGGGAAGACAATAAGATAAAAAAGACCATGGGCTGAGATAAGGACAGAGACATCACTCACCAATTACTGTCATGGGGCAAAACAGACTTTGCTTGGGGAAAATTAATTTATTTCAAACTAAAAGTAAGAGTAGGATAGCAAGAAATAAAATCAAATCTAAAACAGCCTTCCTACTGTTGTAAAGAACTATGGTGTTCTGTAACTTGAGTTAGTCAGTAGATAGTAGCTACCTATCTGATCTAGATGAGCAGACCGTAAAGGAAAATAGCATTTCTTTCACAGAACACCCTGGAACATTCAGATCTTAGAAAAACACACCAATCACGGGTCTTCATAATTTTGCCAAAAGCTGTGGGGCCCGAGTACCCTTAGGTGAACTATCTCATTAATTACTCATTTGCACGGAAAAACACATCTCTAACTTTAGAAGTATAAGCCTAACTCTGAGGTTGTACATGCGTGGTAAGTTGCACATGTGTGTTATAGTATAATAATTCTATTATAATCATAGTATAATGATGTATTAATTTGTAGCAAATCAATATGAACGGGTGGGCTTTTATACACTACAAATATGTATACTGAATCTGAAACAAAAGTTCGGAAGTCCAAACTCCCTTGGCTGTCTAACACATCCTCGAAGAAGAGGCTAGGTGCGGCTGGGCATGGTTCAGAGTACAAAAACTCAATAACAACTAGTTTGTTATTAAGCAGGCATTCTTTAGTACAGCGCCGGGCAGCACTGGGGATCGCTCCTCCACAAGTGCTCCCCGCCGGGTCAGCACAGCTCATATACAGAAAAATTATACATATTCATTAGATTTCTTGTAAGGGGCATTCTTATGGTGATGAGTTCCCAGAATTGGTTTACATAGTTGTCCATAGCGTTCCTCATGTTGTCTGCTGTTGAATTAGTTTATCAGCTTTTCGGAGTTAGTTTAAATTAGTTCTTTAGTACTTATCTCAGCACAAATGTCCTGAGTTTCTGTTTTCAGTGGTTTACTCAAGAAGTCTAGCGAGCTTATTCAAAGTCTTCTTAATCTGGTCAGACAAGAAGTTACATTTCAAAATATCCTATTATCCACTCTGCTCAGCAAATAACTAAAACACACAGGAGAGCAAAGATACAAATAAAGCCAAAGAATTCAAATAAAACTTTTATGTATCACAGTAAAGTCCTATTCAGGGGTCGTCAATGACTCAACCCTTCCATTCCCCCCTTTTTTTTAAACTTTATAAATTCTTTTACAAAGGTTCTAAGTGTTCATATTTAATTACTTGGGCAAAGCCCAAACTCTTGTAGCCAGTTTCTTCAGCTTATACCACAAAAGACAATTGACAACTGTTAGTACAATAACGAACACTGACAATATCAAAAGCAGGTGAACTAAAATATGCAAAGTTTTCTCTGCCGAGGGTGCATATCCTGAAATGATATCCCACCAATGATGGGCGGTATCAAATTCAATTTGACTAGACAGTCCAATAACTTTATCTCCAACTATCAGTGTTTTAATGATAGACTCTGCATTTAATTTTCTCAGAGATAAACTTGCATGAGTTAAATTGCCATGCCAAGTTAAATGAGTTATATTTTAAGGCACCCTATGGTGGTCATATTGCATTCTTCAACTACTGATTGTTAGTCACTAAACATACATATCTAGCTACAAACATTTCAAACACATTTGGAGACAGGATTGCCTATTTGCAATTGTTAAGTGTTCTAAAGACCAGGGTTCATATAATTGGGATTGTTGTCCACATAAGGTGCCATCCCGTCAATTTGTCACTCCTAGTATAGGTTTCTCAGAGAGAGCAGTTTTCAGCAAAAGGAACTAATGCCTCAGTGTTATTTCCCCAAATCCACCAGAGACTAACAACAGATTCACCTCTTTTTCAGGGGCTAGCTGGGAATGAAAGCACATACCAACCCAAGACTGAAGTATAGCAACATTAATGTTTGTTTTGGATTAGTTTTACAGATGTGAGGCCTATGGGTTGGGATTTTCTATGATCCAGTGGGCACTTTCTTGATTCTCAAATAATGGATCCAGGCAGCATGCTTCTCAAACAGACTGCAGTGTAAGTTGTGAGCAAGACTTAAAAAAGGGCTGCTCCACTTCTCTGCGAGAGGATCCCCTGAAATATTTTGAACATAAACCCAATTCCCAGGTTTAAACAAATGCACCAGGTTTAAACTCATGCTCATGTAGACATACTTTTTGTAATTGTTTCCCTAATGCAAACAGATATTGTTATTAATATCTCCCACTTCTATAAGGTTTTGCCCTTGATACCTAGTTTGAAATGGTCTTCCATATAACATTTCAAAAGGCATCAATTTTTCCTTAGTTCTTGGTTTGGCTCAAAGCCTAAGTGACACGATAGAGAGGGCTTGATCCCACCTTAAATTGGTTTCCTGGCAAATTTTACTCAATTGTGTCTTTATTAAATGATTCATCCTTTCTATTTGCCCCCTTGTTTGCAGGCAAGTGGCTGTATACAATTTCTAATTAATTTCTAAAAATTTACTAACTTGAACTATTCGTGCCACAAAGTGTGGTCTCCTATCAGAGGAGATAACTTCTGGCACTCCAAGTCTGAAAATAATCTTTTTCAATAGAATTTTCGGTACCTCTTGGACTTTATTTGTTCTGCAAGGGAAAGCTTCAGACCATCCAGAAAAGGTATCAGTTAATACCCCACTTTTCTAGGGAGTTCCAAAAAATCTATTTGCCAATTTTGACTTGGAACATTCCCTTTATCAACACTTCCAAATTTTACTCAATTTTCTATTTTTGTATTATTCTTTAGGCATAATTTCACATCTATCAACCATGGTTTTTTATAGTGTGGAACAAACTTCTGACTACTATTTGTTTCATTAAGAAATTGTATAGTTTCCCTTCCCCAATGAGGTTTATCATGTTCTGTTTTTCTTAGTTTCCATAATATTTTAAAGGGAAATATTATCCTATTATCTCTTAACTTTGCACTACTTGATGATTCAACCTCTGCTTCCAAATCTTTAATTAATCTAAGATCTTTTTCATCATAATCAACCAAGTCTAGTAGTGGCAAAATTCTTTCAGGAATCAAACTTAATACCTCACCTGTTCCACTGCTCTCTTTGCCTCATAATCTGCCAATCTATTAGCCACTTCCTGAGCAGCGTTATCTTTTTGGTGCCCCTTGCGGTCATGTCAGCGTGCTTAATATGTTTCCTTGGGCCATCAAAAGTCCACATTCCTTCCAAGTAGCTCCATGGGCATGAACTACACCAAAGGCATATTTTGAATCTGTCCAGATATTCACTCAGTCTTTCAGCAAGCTCTAACTCTCTCACTAGAGCAATTATTTCAGCTGGTTTTGCACATGTACCCTCAGGGAGTGACTTTGCTTCCACCACTTGGTCTGTGATGATCACAGCATTTCCCGCCATCCGACCTCCATTCTTTTACAAAACTACTCCCCTTGGTGTACCAGGTGTGACCGGCTTTCTCCAGCGGCTTCTCCTTCGGGTCAGGCCTGCTTGAATACACAGTCTCAACGGTCTCTGCAGTCATGCCCAACAGTCTCCATTTCCTGGTTATCACTTTGGAAAAGAAGCAGGCCGGTGACGGCAGATGTGACAATCTCTACATCATCTTGTTCCATCAGGACTGCTTGATATTTCAGGAACCTTGATGGTGAGAGCCAATGTCCTCCCTTTTGTTGCAAAACAGAAGTTATAGTATGGGAAGCATGTTAGAAGGACCCAGCCTCTGGGCTAGAATTCCCAAAGCCTCTCCTTGTCTCTCGTATGAAAGCAACCAGAAGGGCTTTGGTTTGTCTGGCAGGCCCAAAGCTGGAGCTCTCATTAGTTCCAATTTCAGTTCTTTGCACCAACCTGTCACTCCCAGAAAAGTTCGCAGCCCTTTTACCCTGGTCAGTTTTGGGGTCCTGCAGATGGTTTCCTTCTGGTCATTCCCGAGTTGTCACTGTCCTTAGAAATCACAAATCCCAAGTAGATTACTGCTTTCTTCAATATCTGGGCTTTCTGCAACAATACTCAATAACCACTTAGTCCAAGAAAATTTAGCAAACTCACAGTCCATTCTTTATATTCTTCATTCTTCTCTGTAGCTAACAGAATACCATTCACATATTGCAAAAGGCTACCATTTCCTGGAGGTCTTTCCCAGGCCTCTAATTGATTTCCAAAGATCTTGGGGCTGTTTTAAATCCTTGAGGTAACACTGTCCAGGTTAATTGGATTTTTTGTCCTGATTCAAGGTTTTCCCATTCAGAGGCAAATAAATTGTGGCTTTCAGGGCCAAGGTGAGGGAAAAAAAAAAAATCTTTCAGATCTAATACTATGAACCATTCGTGGGTTTCTTTTAAACTAGTCAATAAGGTGTATGAGTTTGTCACTACAAGGTGTAAATCTTCAACTTATTGTCCACAGGTCTTATACCAACTGATGGTTTTGCCATCAGGATTTTTGACAGGCAGAATAGGAGTGTTATATTCTGAGGAACGTTCAATTCATAACCCAAATTTCATAAATTCTTCTATAATACTTTTCACTCCTCTCCTGTCTTCCAATTTCAAGGGATACTGTTTTACCCTAAGGGGTTGTTCTCCTTCTTTGAGCTTAACAACAACCAATTCTGCATTTTTAGCCTTTCCAGATATTCCCAAGGCCCATACTCCTGGGTATATCTGATCTTTTATTTCTTTCATGATTACTTCTTTTATAACTTGAGTTACAGTAAGAGCCAAACTTAAGATTTCAATGCGATTTTTTTTCTGGTATTTTAAATTCAATTTCTTCATCATTAAATTTTATTACTGCATTCAATTGTCGTAATAAGTCTCTTCCAAAAAGTGGTTTAGGAGCCTCAGGCAGGTAGAGAAATTTATGAATCCCTTCTCTTTTCCCAATTTTAAATTTTAGAGGTTTCAGAAAGAAAGCTTTCTCAACCTGCCCAGTTGCTCCTACAACATTAACAGTTTGCCTACTTGTAGGTAATAAGGTCTGATTTAATACTAAAAATGTGACCCCTGTATCTATTAAAGATTCTACAGGTTTCCCTTCTTTACCTAGCTGAACTTTTACCGAGGGTTCTGCTAGGTAAGATTACCCTGGTCTCCGTCAATTTTCTTCCATGTTGGCAACTGTCACCCATTTCCCTATCTCGGGCAATCCTTTGTCCAGTGCCCCATTTGCTTACAATAAGCACATTGATCTTTCAAGAGGGGTTGATTCGCTCTGTGTGGGGCATTTGCACAACTTCTTATAACTCCTCTCCCCCCATCAGCATTATTCTAAGTGGGTTTCTGACCTTCTGCAGTGGAAAAGCAGCTACTGCAGCATTAGCAATTGTTTTACCCATTTGTTTTCCCTTTTGTCTGTCTTTTCAGATACACTCACCAAGCAGTCTCCAATAACTTTTCCAAATCTCTTGCACCTGCACTTTGCACTTTCTGCAACTTTCCTCTAATATCATCCACTGATTGTCCCCAAACCATCTGCTTTTAAGACAGCATTTCTTATTCCATACCACACTAATAAACCATTTGTTTCTCTGACTTACTACAGCACCAGCATCTCCTTCCTTATTACCTTCTTTGTCTGATGGAGGCAAATAATCTTCCAGCCAATTCTGCAAGCCAACTTTTAAACATCTCTGTCCAATGCTACATGCTGAACAACACCTCTTTTAATTTTCTATTTTGCTTTTTTTCTGTCTCCAGAACTGTAGAGTCCTAGGGAACTAGATTAATTCTACATTCTTTCTGCTATTCAGGGTGATTTTACAAAGTGAAAAACACATCTGCATACACAACTTCATCCAATTTTCCCTCTTGACGCAGAAACAACATGAGTTGCAATGAAGTATTATACTTTAAAGTTTCATTAAAAGGCCATTTTTCTCCATCATCTAGTTTATATAAAGGCTACTACTGATTACAATATTCTATCAAGGTTTAACGATTCACTCCCTCCAGGTGGTCCCCTGATATCTTTCCAGTGAGCTAAAATACAGCCCAAAGGGCTCCTTTTCAAAACTGTGCCCTGTTGGTTCCCCATTCTAAAATTTATGACACAAAGACAAGGACAGGGATTGGAACAGGAACACCACACATAACTAATGATCACTATCACAAATACAATAACAACTACTACCCTTCTAATAACAAATGTCGACATAGGTTAATCAAAGATGTTCAAATAAGCATATGCCATACATGTGTATCACGCTCGTACATGTAAACCAAAACCAAATACAAGTGCACAACCAATTGACCGTACGGATAATCAAAGATGTTCCAATATGCATATATCAAACCAAAACCAAATACAAATGCACAACCAAAGGACAGTACTAATCCAATGATCAATACAACCATGCAACATAGTAACCAAGTGACTAATATGAATCGTACATGCAATTGTATGCTACCCGGTGGGGTCTTTACGAATTGCGACTTATGATTAGCTCCGAATGACCGGTCCCCAAAACCAAAAAGAATGTCTTATTCTTACCAGAGGTCCTTGTCTGCCCCTGCAAGGACCTGCTGAATCGGTGAGTCCCTCCAGAGAATTCTCTGGGGCCGGCCAAGGGAGTCGCTGACTCAGGGGTTCCTGCAGCCAGGCAGAGGTAGTCCCACCTGGGTTGCCAAAACTGAAACAAAAGTTCAGAAATCCAAACCACCTTGGCTGTCTAACACATCCTTGAAGAAGAGGCTAGGTGCAGCTGGGCACGGTTCCGAGTATAAAAACTCAGTAACAACTAGTTTGTTATTAAGCAGGCATTCTTTAGTACAGCACTGGGCAGCACTGTGGATCACTCCTCCACAAGTGCTCCCTGCCGGGTCAGCACAGCTCATCAGCTCATATACAGAAAAAATACGCATATTCATTAGATTTCCCGGAATTGCTTTACATAGTCATCCATAGTCTTCCTCATGTTGTCTGCTGTTGCATTAGCTTATCAGTCTTTCGGAGTTAGATTAAATTAGTTCTTTAGTACTTAACACAAATGTCCTGAGTTTCTGTTTTCAGTGGTTTACTCAAGAAGTCTAGCGAGCTTATTCAAAGTCTTCTTAATCTAGTCAGACAAGAAGTTACATTTCAAAATATCCTATTATCCACTCCGCTCAGCAAATAACTAAAACACACAGGAGAGCAAAGATACAAATAAAGCCAAAGAATTCAAATAAAACTGTTACGTATCACAGTAAAGTCCTACTCAGGGGTTGTCAATGATTCAACCCTTTCATATCCATGTAAGGTGTGCTTGATTTGTGGAAAAGCCACCTAGCACGCAGGCTTGTGCAACTTTAATAAATATTCAATGTGTCTCCTGAGTGTGTAATTATTGGCATATCACACACCAGCAACGATCCACTTTCGGACAACACTCCTGCCTCTCCTGTCTTCCTAGGCTTATCTTCACTCCTTCATTCCTGACACTTGTCTACTCCTCCACCCATGCACCCCCTGCAAGTGGTGGAGTGGATGTTGTTCAGGAGGTATCCCTGCACCCCGGTTGTGTGAATGTATCACAAGTCTGCATGTCTTTTTGTAGTTTAGTATTATTTATGTATTGATGCTTCACAGTGTTACAAAATGCTTACAGGTTGTTATTCAGTTATGCTATTAGCAATATTACAGTGTTTACAAAATGCTTACATGCTGTCATTTACACTATTTTGGCATGTTTATGCCTAGGTTCAAGGCATGCAAACATTAATTACACTGTATCTAGTGTAATTCTACTTTATGGGATGCAACAGTCCTCTGCTTTGGCTACAATTTATTTCATATTAAACATTTGGCTTCCTTGCACTTAAAAATCAGAAAAGGCAAAAGACCTCTGTTACCCAAGTTCCACATGAATTTAACTCTCAAAGATAATGAATCCTTGAACATAAAAGATTACCAGAGAAATACTGTCAGGCACTTGCACTAAATTGTTAACTGTGGATCTTTTAAGCAATAGGATCATTTTGCTGTGTTGAAGCTCTTGTTTGTACCTCAAGGCCATCCAAAACAGTAGGGTTTGATTTATTGGCAGTTGTTATCATGCAGCGTAAAGCACTATAAACAGCAAACCCAAGTGGTATAATAGAGCGTAGTGATTCTTTCTACAGTGCCTTCTCCAATAACTATTTTTCAATTCCCATTATTTTTAGATATGATTTGTATTCACGTGTGTTCACAGCAGACAAGCAGCTCCCACTATGCATGTTTATTTTAACAGCACCTTCACTATTCTCTATAATTACCAGGGCATTTAAAAACAAAGCCTTTCACTGAAAGTGTTTTTATACAATCTACCAGCTATGTCATATTCCTTTAGCTTTTAGATTTTCTTTATATTTCTTTTATATTATTAGGGTGTATACAAGATCAATACTTCATTGACATTACCATTTCTCATTATTCAGACGGAAATGATGTTACCCAATACAACAACACTCTGATTTCAACTGCAAATGTATAATAAGGACTTCTTTATATATAATTATTAGGACTAACTAGCTTTAGAGTTTCCACCACTACAATTGACCTGACTTCTAAACATTAAAGTATTATTTATTTATTTATTTTCATATTCCTACAGCCAGATTCTTGTCTTGAAACAGAAAGTTCTTGGCAATTTCTTTATTGTACTATTTGAAAAAAAGCCACCAACGCTTGCCAGTTATAGTTTGAGAGATCTCTCAACTGTAGAAATATGTACAGTCACAAGTAACTTCTGAGCATCTAAATCCGAAGCTCTCTAAGAAACTCAAGCAAGCATCAGTACCAGATCCAAGAGTATAAGGACTGTGACACGATTCTCAGGCCATTCCCACCAAAGTCCTGTTCCACGTGGCAAAAATACACTAAGAAATACAGGAATGTTAATGTTCAGATCCAGGGGATTGGATCTCCCTGTTCAGTCAAGATGACGTCATTCTGTGGTGGCTGCACAGTGTGGAAATGTCTACTCTTATGCATATTTAGTTGTCGTAGTTCCAAAAGGAAGATGGAGATGCTGAATGCGAGATTTTGAGATGCAAAATAATTTTCCAGCATTCTGTTAAAATACCTGGGTTGTAGGATTCAATGCTTGTACCCATGTTTCTGCTTTCATTGGGAAACAGTTCTAGGCAGCAGCTGCTTGCTACCTAACAAGTAATATGGCAGTCTCTAGTAATCACAGGTAAAAAATACAGGTAAATAACAGCTTGTAAGTTATTCATCTGATCATGAGAAATATGTTCAAAAGGGTTCAAATCGCAGAATTTCTGTTGTCACTGCAAACTGTTGGCAGACCTGAATGCTGAATTGCTCAGGTTTGCAAGGCCTAAAGCAAATAATGTCAATCCCGCTTACGCCTGAACTACTGCTCACTAATGCAACAAGTTCTATAGGAAAAGCGAAACTATAACCACGACTGAATTTAGCCTCCTGTGCCTAACAACGCTGAGGGTGGAATCGTGATTACATTTCATAGTATGCAGAGCATCTTCTTTTATGTCTGTTTATCAACAGCACATGATATGTGGCTGTCCAAAATAGCTGCTTTTTTTTGCTTTTTTTTTTTTTTTTGCTTTTTTTTAAAGAGCTAAATGCCTTTACTGATAAAGCTTTAAGCATCACGGTTGGCATATAACAGCGTAAACTGCAAGAAAACAAGGCCAGTCCATATGGTGTTGGGTGAACAATTGGCTGATGAGCTGGGCTCAAAGAGTTTTGGTAAATGGGGTTAGATCAAGCTGGCAGCCACTCACCAGTGTGGTTCTCCAGGGCTCAGTTTTAGGGCACGTGCTCTTTAATGTTGTTATAAATGATCTGGATGTAGGTGTTGAAAGCAAGTTTGTCGATGACACTAAATTAGGTGTAGCTCTAGATTCCCTGAAGGGAAGGGAGGCCTTTACAGAGAGATCTGGATAGACTAGAGGGCTGGGCAATCACCAAGCACATGAAATTTAATAAAAGCAAGTGCAGGATTCTGCACCTGGGAAAAAGTAGTCCTAGTTACACATTCAAACTGGGAGATGAGAGGCTGGAGAGCAGTCCTGCAGAAAGAGATCTGGGGGTTTGGGTTGATGACGAGTTTGAATATGGGTCAAGAGCCTGTCCTGGCAGCCAAAAGGGCCAACCATGTCCTGGGGTGCATCAAGCACAGCTTCGCCAGCCAGTCGAGGGAGGTGATTGTCCTGCTCCACTCTGCACTGGTGCGGCCCCACCTCCAGTAGTGTGTGCAGTTGTGAGCACCTGAATACAAGAACATCAAACTATTAGAGTGTGTCCGGAGGAGTGTGACCAAAATAATGAAAGGCCTCAAGGGCAGGACTCATGAGGAGCAGCTGAGGTTACTTGGCTTGGTCGGCTCGGAGAAGAGAAGGCTGAGGGGTGACCTCATCGCAGTCGACAGCTTCCTCAAGGGGGGCAGCGGAGGGGGAGGTGCTGATCTCCTCTCGCTGGTGACCAGTGATAGGACGTGAGGAAATGGAATGAAGCTGTGTCAGGGGAAGTTCAGATTGGACATTACGAAAAGGTCCTTGCCTGAGACACGGGAACAAGTTCCCCAGGAAAGTGATCAGGCACCAAGCCTGTCAGAGCATCTTCAAGGAGCGTCTAGACAATGCTCTTAGTCATATGGTTTAGTGTTAAGTAGCCCTGCAAGGAGCAGGGAGTTGGACTTGTTGATTCTTATAGGTGCCTTCTAACTTCCATGTTCTATGATTCTGTGATCTCATGGCTGTCAGATGGAGAGCCAGGTCTGTAGACCCTTTTTTTACCAATAAAGAGAAAAAAATGTTGAAGGATAGGAGCATAAAAGACTATGGGTTTTGTTTGTGATGTTTTTATCAAAGTAATTTCATTTTTATGAACTAGATAGATAGTTTTTATTTCTACTTTCACAACTGTATTTGCAGATCTTATTTCTGTCTTACTCACAAATACTGAGACAAATAATGAGCTTATGTTTCTGCCAGTTAACAAGGGGCCTTAATACAGCCAACATAAATACTAATTTAGTTCCCAGAGGATTAATTAAGCTGATTTGAAGGAGCAGCAAATTGTGTTTTGTTTAACTTAGATTGCTAAAATGAGGCTAATAATTTAAATGAGGATTCTCCTCATTCTTTAATTATTTATTTACTTATGAGGGGAAAAATAAAAAATTACAGAAGAGGATAAGAATGAAGTTCAGATAACTACAGCCTCTTTGTCAAGTAGCAAAGGGTTTTCATTTTAAGTATGTACAAATTCAATATATTGCAGTAATGCCAGTTCCGTGTAATGAATATATGCAGTAAACTTGTTTCTATCACATCACTCTAGGTTCCATTCCCCCTGGCTCAGCCTACTGAATTAGCCAGTTGTGTGTGTATGGGTCAAATATTTTGGTCAAAATAAAAAGCACAAAGAGAAAGCAAGAAATGGAGAAAATGCAAAAAAAAAACCCAAAGGCAAAGTACACAAAGGGAGAAAGATAGAACAAAGGTTTCTATAAGTGAGTCCAAATCTCAAATTTGGATGAGGTGCCTGTTCCATAACAGATACTTAACACTTTGGTTGTTAGGTCAGCCAAATAAACTCTGCCAAACTTTTGTCCCTGGCTTTTACAGAGTCCTCCAACATATGTCTTTGGCTACAAATACTGCTTGAAACAACCACACTTTTGATGAGCTGGAAAGCTTCCAAAATGCCAGACGACCTCTCAAAGCACAATTCTAGGAAGTGATTTTTTAAGAGGTTATTTATTGTTAGAATAATCCTCATGCCTATGTGTAGTTAAGAGGGTCTACTCTTTTGACTCATGTTGATCCTCCAAAAAAAAAAGCCATGCCACTGCTCCTTGCAATGCCACTGTTCTTTGCTAAATGTTCCTTCTTACCTGTCTTTCATACCTTGGCTGCTCAGACTTCTTGTGGACTGTTTAGACCTACAAACTACGTACACAGAATGTCAGGAAGTGAGAAAAATAAGATAAATAAATGGGGGGGGGGGGGGGGGGGAGTTCTTGGGGAGACTGGAAGTTGATTTACCATTTCTTTAATTTGAGATTATTTGGAACATGAAAGGTTGGTAAAATGACAGTTTTCTGCAGAGTAAGAAGACACCAGATGATGTCTACATTTGCATCTTTACATTTGTGTAAAGCTACAGTTTAAATTGAAACTACAGGAGGTCTCAAACAGAGTAAGTCTCCTGCCCCCCCAAAATCTAGTACAAGTCTGTTCAGAGCTAGAAATATGTAGACACCGAGTTTTACTGGCCGATGGTCACAGATCCAGAGGAAGTAGAAACTTCAGAAAAATCTTAGAGAGTGAACAGATCAGCCAGTAAATTAATTAAGCTTTGGAAGAATAACCTCCTCCCAGCCTTTAATTCCTCTCATAGTCAGGGAAAGAAAAAAAATATTTGTAAATAAATAGTTTTGTATCAAAGATGTCTAACTATGCCTTCAGTCTCTGACATAATTTTCCCCCAAGTTTGTGAGGACTTCAATATCTGACCAGCCACTTTGGTCAAAAGGGATCGTGCAGTGGTTAGGATCATCACACATTTTCAATTCCTGAACAAGTACCATCTTCTACCTTTTCCATTTACACTTACATATTTTGTCATGGGTCACATTCTATGTATTGTTTCTGAAAACTTCAAGGTTAATGCTTACTCATCTTGAAAATGTAGGCATCTATCAGTTTCCAAGTTCTGTCATCTCATGTACTGCAATATATTTGGAGCAACTGCTGATAAATTTGCTGATATTTTTGGAGCAACTGCTGATAAAGATAGTTACTACAGGTTTGTCCTTGTTGTAGGTATACAGTCCAAGACTGCTGACAATGACAGGACTGATAAAACTCCCACTAACTACAGTGATGCAGGATTTGGTACTAGCCAAAGACTTTAGATTGCTTTAATATTTGCAAGCTTTAAAATTTTACCTGCCACCTGTAATTTTGAAAGTCTCTCTAATCCTTGAACTGTATGAGAAACTGCTATAATCCTGGTATTTTACTTATGTATCAGTAGTCATCAGCTGTACTTAGGTCTTTATAATTCTGTTCACACTGAACCTTAGAGTCACATTTCAACCACGAATTAGAAAATAAAAGAGAAGGAATGCATGTGCATATACACAGGCCCATACGCTGCTATTGCTTTTCAGATAACAGTCATGATCTCCAGTTGTTTCACAGGAAAAGCAGTAGACCCTTCCCTCACCCAGAGTGTGACTAATCAGGGAAGAATTCTCTGGAATTAAGTGAGATTATGTTGGGCTCTCATCTCTCCCCACCCCCTGCAGAAAATGATCATTAAAAAAACCCATCCTCTCCACAAGTCTCTCACCAGCCTCTTCTCAGCCATCCCTGTCTTCAAATAAAAATCCTCCAGATCTCCCTACTTGATTGCTCTTTCTCAACAGATGTTGTCAGTTTGGGATGGAGATTTAGTACAAAGTGGAGCTATGTACTTTGAAAACCCCAAACTGAGACTTATGGGTTCATAGTAATAACTTCACCGTGGTCCTGGTTCCATTTAAAGCCCAGTTTTCCAGGCTTTGTCTAATTCAGATTTTCTGTTTAAAGCCAAGATTTCCAGGCTTCCTCTAATCCAAGTGCATTTGTCCTGGAACCATTCCCAAGCTAGAATGGCCAGTGTTTTGTCCATGAAACCCTCTTCTTTGGCTCACAGTGACAGAAAGCCACCTCAAGACTCAAGGCATCATGTTGCTCAGTATTGTCATTCATGAATCAACCAATGTCCAAAAAAAAAAAAAAAAGAAATCTCCCCAAAACACTGGGGTGTACAGGAATTATGCACTCTTGCTGGAATCTCAGCTCCCCTGATGGCCTCCACTTAGTTCATAGCTCTCTTTCTGAGGCTCCCAGATGCATGCCGGAGCAGCAGAGCACTTAGAGAAAGAGCTCAACTCTTTGATTTGCATATTTTTAGCAAATATTTTTATGCAGTCCCCACTATGCCTGTTTTCCTTCCTGTTTTTTGGGTTTCTTTTTTTGTGTGTGTGTAAAAAACAGCAACACTGCACTCATACACACACTAAAAGTCAGAATTAACTAATCACCAATTAGGCTGACTCACTGAATAAAGCAAACCACAGGCTTCACCTAATGAGTCCTGCATCTAGTCTTGTAATGAGCTGTGTTTTTCATGTCTTCAAGCGATTTGTGATTTCTCATATTTGTTCCGATGTTTAATTACTTGTCCTGTTAAAACTGCAGTTCCTGCATCAACTTTCCCAATATCATCTGACAGCCACTAGATCTCGTTGCACCTTCACCTCCAAGACAAAGGAGCTTTCTGGCATAGCTGCAGTTGTGAGAGTCAGTGGCATCTCCAAAACTCCGCTCTCTTCCTCTTCTCCCTCGAGGTTTCTTTGTTCACAGGACTGCAGTGTTCCTGTAAAGGCATTTGTTGCTGCCATGCTCTTGCAAAAGTGACAATGCATTTCCTCATATTTGCATGATTAATTTTGAAGCATTAAATTCTCACACTGAAGACGTGAAGGAGGAGGAGAAATAACTGTTGTGTGGAAGTAATTTTGCCTGTGCATAACGAGATCATTTTTCAGTCACATAAGCTCCTTGAGTCTGTTGGGTGCCGGTTGCCATTATATCCATTTGCAGTTTTATTTTTCAAGACTGTAAATTTCTCTGCGTTTGCTGTAATGAACCTTTACTGCTGCTGTGTGTAAAGAACCTGTTCCGCACAGGCATCTTGATTGTTGACTGTACACACTCGCTTTTCCTTGCAACGTTCTCCTATTCTTCTTTAATAAACTTGGAAGGTTTCTATGCCCAGCAACTCAAAACATTATGTTACTGGTACAACTTTTTCTGCCTCCCTCATTTCTTTTCACCTTTTCTTCCATTAGTTCTCTGGCGCCTTCTTCCAGAATTTGAGCTTTATCAGTGCAATAATCTCATACCTCACAAAAAGCATTTACTTTTCTGATGGTGCATAGTGATCCATGGGCTACTTTCCAAGCACCACTGTTCGTTATCTTATAAAAGTCACAGACACTTTATAAATGAAAGAGATGAGAAAAATATATAAAAGGAAATGAAAAATTAACAAATCTATGTATTTATTCAAGACACTACTAATCTCTCTGAGTTAAGGATCAGGCTAGTTTAATAGGCAATTTTTACTTCTCTTCAGATTTTTCTATATAACTAGAGGATGGAAGATGTGAAATAATTTTCCAGCTAACAAATGACTGCTAACAAGACTGTCTCATAATGTAAGCAGTAGATAAAAGAAATGTTTAAACAGACTTCTCCTGAGCTTGGACAGTTCCTTGCATGATAATGATTAATTAGCCAAATTTAGTGTAATGATTTGTAGAATAAGTTAATTTTTTAAAAGATTGCTTATTAATTCTGTATGAGATCATGAACCTGCTGTGTGTGTATGCTCTTCATTGCTGTACACCCCGCTTGGGAAACACAGCTGATTCTTCTAGTCTTCCTTTCTTTTTTTTTTGTTTCCAGGTTGTGCTGGTACTTGAGGGAGTAAAGAGCAAGTATAACAGTGAAGAATCATTAAGCCCGATGATCCTCTCCTCCAAGAAAGATGCTGTAAGTGTAGGTTGTCCTCCAGCTGGGAGAATTGGTTTAGCAGCACGAGATCACCTAGCAACCAAGTCACCAGGCAAGCAGGGATGTGGAACAAGTCACCAAAGGCACACCGCTGCTATAGACACCAGGTAAAATGAGGACAGTCTGCAGATCTCAGGTGTCTCTCCACGACACATTCAAGAGGGAACATGAGTCAGAGTGGGGAAGTGCTCAGTGTACTGTCTGCTTTACAAGTAATCTATATTTAAGTGCTCTGAATCTTGTAAACAAAAGGCAATTGTCTTTATAAAACTCTGTAAAGCCTATTCCAGTGATGTGATCTATGCCTGTGGCATGCTCTTGGAATGACATGAGTGGAAATGATGAGACTTATATTGATGGTGGAATACTAAGCTGGGAGAAAAATGCTATGAGAGACAGCACTACCTTCAAACAAAAGGATTGAGTGTCATCCCGTACTAATTCAACACTTGAAATACTTGCTAAGAGGTTCAAACAACGGCAAAGTGTGATATGAGAATGCTATCTGGCTCTGCTGAAGTGAAAGCACACTGTATTTTACTCAAGAGTTTCTAATAAGGAAAAATCACACAGGTCACTTGCACCAACACATTCCCATTCTAGTACTTCTGCCTGGGGGCTTGTATTCCCATTGTACTGCTCAGGGAGTTGGCCAAATTGGAATTGACATCTCCTTTTCCTCTTCTATGTGTATCATATGTGGATACCAAGGCTTGCATCTCTTTAACCTCCTGTCTTGACAAGACAGTGGATGTGGTCACCTTTTCTTCTTAATACTTCCCAGCTCATTAGGAACTCTCAGGACTGAAAGAAACTGGAATTGTTCCAGGAACTTAAATTCTCTTCTTTTCCAAAGACTAAACCACTATTTTTAAGGACCACTAAATCATCATGAATACAAATAAATCAATCTTTCTCTGAAGTCTTTACGTTGAAGGATAATGGCACGTTGTCAAAACAACAGCAGATTTAAAAAAATAAACTCCTGGAGAAATAAGAATCAGAAGGAATAGTGTATCAAGGAAGAAAATTTGTGTGTTCTGCTCATGCTCTCAGCATCCTGCAGCTAGCAGCCATCTCATGAGTCACGCAGAAGGACAAAGGCAATTTACTCACATTGAAAAGAACAGTCCTATAATGGGTAGATTATTTAAATATATTACCTTCCAGAGATTGATAGCCCTGTCCTTAAGCACAAATATCTATCCATGAAGACAAAAATTACTAAGATACTTCTATTCAGTACTTAGATACTTCTAAGGCATTCCTTAGATATTATATTCTTGAACAAAAAAGGGTAGTTATCAGAATTTCTGCTCCATTTCCTTTCTATATTAATCCTTCTTCAATCTCCAGACTCTCACACCACCAACTCCTGTCATAGAAAGTCAACAATCTCAGAGAACCTTGATTGTCCCACCTATAAAATAGGTATAAAATTAAAGTTTCATTAAAAATGAAGTTGACATTCATGTTAACAAACATTGATAGGTGTCATTATACATAAAATCCACAGCTATATGAATTTATATCTATGCTGAATATAAGTATGAATTTTCTTCCCCTTCTTTCTTTACATTTAATTTTCTTTCCCCTTTTCTGCTATCATAGAATGTAAATAGTGTAATCCTGGCCCTATTAAAATTTTTGGCAAAACTCCCAAGTCTGAAATGGAGCCAGGATTTTGCTCAGTAAATCTGGTTGACTGCTTTCTGCATTTTAATAATATTATATCGTATCATCTTTTAAAATTTTTTCCTGTGTTGTTTTTATGTTATATACTTCTATAAAAGCATGTATTTGAGTTAGCTAGCATGCAACTGTGAGTACGAGTTTATAGAAAAAACCTCTGAATATTATTTTGCCAGGTTTAAAATAGAGTACATGTGAGCCACAGTTCTTTGTGTTCTTCTGATGGCTATTCAAAAGCATCTGAAACATCTTTTGATTTCTCACAATAATTTGAAATGTCTGTTACTTTCAGGATATTTCATACAAAATGTCTTCAGCATTTTCCAGTTAAATTCTGTGCCTTACTTTCAGTTACGAGGATGACTCTTTTGTTAGGTCTTTTCAATTTCTCCACAATCCCAAGACATGCTTTGATCACTTTGGAGTTAGTGATAGGGTACATTCAAACTCTTCTCATGTAAAAGAACAGGCATGACAGTAACTAAAACTAAAGAAAGGTCAGTACAAAATCATAGGTAGAGTTATGCTGTTTAAGAGCATGTATATACCACATAAAAGGCAGAGCAGCAGTAGGATCAGCAAAACAAATAGGAACAATTCAAAATTCTAAAGAGGATTTAAAAGAGAAAGGTGTCATTGGATCAAAGAGCGGGTAATTCAGATTAGCCTGTCTGTTAATAAACTTAGAGATGGGCCTCCTTCTAGCCTAATTTTTCTGTTCTTCTCACCAGAGGAACATGGAGAAACAAACATTTTCACAGTTTTAGTCCACCTACAAATCAACTCTTAGAGCTAGTTAAGTTTGATAAAGGGTTTTATGCACAGCTGAGCACTCAAAGCATCTTCCATTAGAGCTACTTGACCAATGCCACCGTCCTCCCAAGGAGAGACATAGTCAATCCATGGCTTTTAGTCAGGCTTTTATTTGTATTTGAGATGTGAGAAAAGGAGAAGAGCATTTATATTCTTTCAACTTGTCCAAGGACTTTTTCTTGTGTCTGTATATGTATATATGTATATATATGTATACAAAATTATACATATATACATATACATACATACTAATTGTATATTTGAACTAAAAGTTACAAATAACCCAGACAAACAAACCAACCAACCAACTTATTTTGCAGTATGGCCTAGAAAGTGGTTAGATTGTCATAATTCCTAGATCCCTTGCACATTCATTTCACAGAGATAAGCCAGCAGCCAAGTAGGTTCAGATGAGCTTCGTCTTTCTTGCACGCCAGGGTACTCTACAAATCTGGAATAGTTAAACTCAGCCATGATTTTCACATAGTCTTTCGAGTATCCTGTTCTCAAGCAATGGAGATAACTAGAAGAAAAAGACCAGGTCTTCAAACTGGCTTGAGAATCAATCCTACAGGAAATCAGTGCAGACATTCAACAATTGCTCCTGATATGCTGTTGCTGAGGAAATATTGCATGCTGCTCTGTACTAGCTGGAGCTTCCTGAGCCCTAATTATACCTAAGTATACTGGCACACCATGGTTCAGTTGAAAGATAGTGATGTTTTCAAAATTATGAGACTGTACCATCATCTACCAAGAAGACCTGTCCAACTAACCAGTTAATAGAAGGGGAATAGAGAACAGGAGATGGAGCTTCCCAACAGTATTCATTGGGATCTTCCCTCCAAGAAGGCCTTGAACTGTTTTAGTAAATTGCAATGGACCCTGCCATCTACTGAAAGCTACAGTTTTGTGCTTTGGTTTTTTTGTGCTTCACATTTGAGATCCACCGTCACTAGAACAAAGCGCTGCTTGACTCATTGCTCTAATGACCTTCCCAATAGTCATCTATTTTATTCTGTAGGTTTCTAAGAAAGTGAATAACTGCATGTTATGAAATCTATCTGCTATGGATATATTCTAAAAAAATTATTTTGGTACAACTGTGGCTAGTCATTTGATCTCACTCTGAAATGCACTTTTAAGGAAAAGGTTTATCGTTAGAACCAACCGTAATACCCTGACACTGAAGTTTAGTGGAGGAATCTGATTCTTTCCCAAGCTGCCAGACACTGTTTAACATGAACAAAACTTTGCCATTCCTGAATATCTGACCTGCTTTTCATTTTTCTGTACTTAGAGGGAAAAAAAAAAATCCAAGTAATATTTGATATAGGAACTTTTCACCCTACCTCATTTAGTGTGCACCTCTAGTTGCTCTGTGGCACACCTTTCACATTAAATGATCAGATTTCATTCATAAGAGGACTGAATTTTTCTTTCATTAATATCTTTATAGAGAAAAAGATGTTTAACTTTCTGATAAACTTTACTATTTACAATAAATTCACTCCATTTAACACCCATTCTTTTTCTAGTTTGATTTTAAGGGTATATATGTATATGCATGTCTATATATATATGTATGCACATACATCTGTGCATCTCCTTGTGTCTCTGATAGATTTACAGCTTTACTGACTGTACATTAAGACTACATTACCATTTGAATGGAGGATTGATAGTTTTGTCTTTATGCTGCATGTTTTTGCAGAACAAATCTGGCTTCAAGTTGTAAATGTTGCTGCTCTTCCAACTTATGACAGTATGGTCTTCAGCCATCCCCACCGGCTGATATTCTGAGAGGAAGGAATGAATTCAGGTTCTTTTCTTCTGTTCCTTTCCCCTCCAAACTAATGCTTGTGCAAAAAATTACAAATATTTTCATTTTTATACTAGGCCCTCCCTTTTTTTAAACAGCTATCTGTCTTTCCAGCATGTTCCTTGAACTACCATTTAGAAGACATTTAAAAGACAAAAATAAAATTTATTCTTTTCTTGCATTTGGGGCCTGTGATGTGTTTATTCCTGATTAAGTCAATAGTAGTACCACTCAGGACAGTGAGACAAGGCAATTTTGGTTCAATTTGGTGTCTGCTTTGAAGAATTTGTTCAAGATGAGACTTATTTCAAATATGTCAAATAATGAACACTCAGCACTTCACGATGATCAATACTTTCGTTGTCAAGCCAGAATACCTCTAGATATTCCCGAGTGAATGCTGTCACCATGGTGAAGGCTGTCAAATATTTAGACAAACAACCCCCTGCTCTGAAAATTACAAGGAATAGAGGCAGGAGAGGTTCACAAAAGTTCTCTTCAGTGACAAGCCTGACAGTGGAAATCTGCTTGACAGTCGCCTAGAGTGGAAAACAGCCTGATCTCTCTCGTGCTTCCCTTTACCACTTCCTTCATGCCATTTCAAAATGGTCTAAAATACTCTGGGGTAACATTTTGTCAGATAGTTTAAAACACATCACGTTTCTTTAGTGTCACAACAGTAAAGTTTTTCCCTGTTTTCCCAAACACTTTTCATTGAACTGTAGAAAAATTGGCTAGGAGAAATCTTGATGCTGTACATCACTTGTTTATGGCAGATGCATTTTTTTTTTTATAACCTTCTTCAGTGTTTATGTGATACTACAACCCTCTTAACTTATTCCTTATTATAAATGTGTCCTACATTTAAGTTTTTGCTGGTCCCCAAATGATACCTCATCTGCTGCAATCTAAGTTAATTACTTCTTATTTTTACCACAGTGGTCATACAGACTAGATTATTCTACTCCTCACTGCAGCAGCCTTCTGCCTATTGGAAGATTGTGAAGTCTCTCTTCCCATCCTCCCACCCTTAAATTAAATAAACCCAGTTCCCTAAATGTCCTGTTTTCTGGCCCTTACATTCCCTAATTTCTATTAATTTTCTCCCAGCTGTCAGTTCCCCTGATTTATGGTACTGGTAGGATACCTAGTGAAAAAAACCAAACAAACAACATACTGCTAATAGGGGATACTTTTTTGGTTAATTGATTAAGAAAGGGTACTGTTGGGGGAGAAAAAAAAAATGAAGTTGATGTTACAATCCAAAAATTTCAATAAATTTAAAATATGACTGTTTGGAGATGGGATAACTGGTAAGAAGTAGTTTGCTAGTTTAGTACTTTGTTATCTTCACTAATTTTAAGAGTTTTTTCAATAGTCTATAAAATATTCCTCTTTAGAAGTGTCTGCTAAACATACATTTCATTTCATAGGTAGACTTTTAACTAGCATTTAGCTCCCCACTGAGATCACTGATAATAGACTATTATAATTTACAATGATAATTTATAGTTTTGGTGGTTTTTTTCAGATTTCCCCTTTTCACACACTTTTTTTTTTTGTCTGTTTTGGGGGGCTTCTAGTGTTCTAGTAGGGCAAAGCATTTGTTACTTCTTGGCTAGCTACAGAGAGATTTGTCTAACCTCTCCTCCCTTATAGAATCATAGAATCATAGAATCATACAATGTTTTGGGTTGGAAGGGACTGCTAGCGGTCATCTAGTCCAACCCCCCTGCAGTGAGCAGGGACACCACTACCTAGACCAGGTTGCTCAGAGCCCCGTCCAACCTGGTCTTGAATGTTTCCAGGGATGGGGCATCCACCACTTCTCTGGGCAACCCGCTCCAGTGCTTTACCACCCTCATTGTAAAGAATTTCTTCCTTACATCTAATCTAAACCTACCCTGTTTTAGTTTAAATCCATTACCCCTTGTCCTATCACCACTGTCCCTACTGAAAAGATTCTCCCCCTCTTTCCTATAGGCCCCCTTTATGTACTGAAAGGCCGCAATCAGGTCTCCCCTCAACCTTCTCTTCTCCAGGCTGAACAAGCCCAACTCTCTCAGCCTGTCCTCATAGCAGAAGCATAGTCCTTCAAAGCATAGTCCTTCAAAGTCATAGCTTCAAAGCATAGTCCTTCAAAGAGGACTTTCCAAATCACCTTGGAACCCTGCAGCATGCAATCACATTGGAACCCACACAGCAGCCCTGTAGCATTTAGAGGTCCTATCATCTTGACAAGAATATTGGTGGGAAATCTTCAGTTATCCCAGCTTTTATAAAAGGCTCTTAATTAGTACAAATCAGCTCAAGGTAGTAGCCTTCAATCTGCTAAAGCATATTCGTGATGCAAGAATGTTGAGCACCAATATGCAGGGCCCCAGGATCAGAAAAGGAGGGAAAAAAACAGGATAGCATGATCATATAACTTATATAACTTCTATGACTGATATTTTCTTGACTGTAACAAATCATCTTCTGATGTAAGATGAGATCTGAACAATCAAATCTGAAGTTAGTGCTACTTAATTTCCCTTTTCAGTAGCTTTTTATTTGTTAGGTTTTTTTGGTTTGGTGTTTTTTTTTTTTTTAAAGAGAGAGATAAAATGTTCTGGTTTTTAATGCCTTCAATCTCACATGCATTATGGGGATCTTGCAGGCAAAGAAAAGAAAAAAAAAAGTGACACAAAGTCTACAGACCCGGCTCTCAGTCTGACAGCCATGAGATCACAG
>KL267259.1:4893-21746 GCA_000699545.1 Podiceps cristatus
CCCTACACCCCTACTTCTTCCCCTCAATAACAAGCTCAGCATTTTATAGGTGGTAAAGAGCACACTCCCCAACATCCAGATCTCTTTCAGCAGGGCATGCTCACGGTAGACTCTCCGACCCCAGTGTTAAACACCAGCGAGACACCGTCGCAGTTCGTTCCAGACAAGTACTTCACATTGCACGATGCACAAATGTTGCAGATGACACTGACGTCCTGATATGTGGGTTAGGGAATTCCCACTGGATCTCACCACCAGCACAACTCTTCATTTTTTCCCCTGGGTGATAGTTATAGCATTTTTATACACAGTTTTTTATGTGGCTTAGGGGAATTAAAAACACCAAAGAAATGCAGTGCAGACTGTCTACAAGTATGAAATGTGAGCTCCGTGCTATCATCGGGTTGCTTCCTTTCCCTAAACTGGCCCTTGATTTTTCCATATGCTGCTTTCTCTACCCTGCCTTTTAATTTCAGCAGGTTATGAAAGAACTTACAAGTATCTGTATTCTTAAGGGACAGGTTATCCAAGCTGCAGGTTCTAGCTATGAAAATATGGTAACAGTTGAGGGCCAGCCCCTGCAGTGTCTACCTAGCATAGCATGAGGCTACATGGCTACACAACCAGGTATTAAAAAAACACAACCTACCAAGAGTTCCAATGACAGCATTGTCCCTTTAGACGTCTTTTCTTCCTTTCCGTTAACAGGATATTTTTGCATAATAGTTACCAATAAGCAATATATTAAACAGATTATGGCTCATAATGACACAGTGGGACTGTCCCCCACCCATCTAAACAGTTCACAGCATAGTCAGAGCACTTGAGAAGCCACATATGAGAATTTGTGCAAAGGACATGAAACCAAAGCTTTCTATAGAAGCTTGCTTTTAATGCAACTAGGCTCAGGTGAGAGCTATCAATAATATTGATTTGCAACAAAGTAAAAGGGAGGGATTAAAGTTTGGAATGCTAGGCAGGACTTAAAAAAACATGACGTTTGTTCTTACTTCCTTTATCTCTATGGGTTTATGTCTGGACTGTCACAGAAAAGGATACGAATTGCATTTCTGTGGTCACAGTCCACCTGCAAATAAGCACATTATGCAGCCTAGTTATAGACAAGAAGCAAGTGCCTACAGATTTGTTAAAATATTTCTTCCTGTCAAAAAGAAACCTCATCTTCTGTGACTCAGAAGCAAGTAGCATTCCAGACTCACATTTGCTATCTACAGAAGGAGTTACATATAAAATCTGCCTGAACACTATTTTTTCTATAAAGAAAACTGAAAAATCTCTACCTTGACACGGATAATAGTGTCTTGTTTACACACCACATCACCACAGTTAAAGGATTCTCTTCCCTGCACATGATCAAGAAGTCTAGTTCTTAAAAATATCGGCTGCGTAGTAAGAAAAAGGTTCAGCTTCAGAGTCAAGTGCAGGCAGGAAAGAGATATTATGGAAAGTGTTTTTGATATCAAGTACTCTCGCAACAAGGGCTTGTAACGCTGTCTTAAGCACAACCAAGGGAAGATCACTCAGGAAGAAATTCTCAGATTTATAAAGCTAAATGATTCACCTCTCTAAACGGTAGCAAGCCACCGGTGTTTGATGATGATCTAAATTACAGTGGAGCCAGAAGTCTCCATCAGAGACCAGAGTGGCTCTTGCCCTGAAGAGTCAACAACTCCAGCCAGCAGCACTCCTTCCCATGGCATAATGCAACAGTATTGTTTCTCGTACAAGACTTCATCACTACCGTCAACATATTATACAACCTAATAATACCATCAGATGCCAGCAGATAACACTGTTGTTATATGTTAAGTACTAACACTGCTGGTTTTGGTAGCCCATGTTGGCAGTGCAGCTTGCTGCGACACACCCACTTGTTTCCTCCTAATGAGCTTGAGCAGCCATATCTGGGCGCCATCTTCAAAATTAAGGTGAAACAAAGACCATATTGTCCATAGGGGAATCGGGCCTGCCCTCCCCAGCAGAAGAGTGGAGGTGGGAGCTCCTCTGACTCTTGACAGGTGAGGTCGCCATTCCAATGCTCTGCCCTGGGCTCACAGGTCCCTCATCTCAGGGAGGGCACCAGAGCAGGGAGGACCTCTGCACCACTGGAGCATGGCCCTTCCCTAGCTTTTCATGAATGTTGAAGTAATTTATCTTACTTCTTCGTTTTGATCAGCCTGACACTCTCCTCCATATAAGTAGTGGTGCATGCTAGTAGGAAAACACAAGGCTTCTCACAGCTCTTAAGTCAATCAGTCTCACAACGGGGAAAATGTGATCTTTTCCAAGCTAGCATAGAAAATGGTGGCTTTTTATAGATGGTTGATGGGTCTCTGCGTAAGTTACACTGAAATCTGCTACAGCAAATTACTGACTCATCATTAATGGTATTCATCACCAAAAGACTGTCACCTTGGATTAATGCTATGAGTCAATATTTTTAAGTGTAGTCTATTTCATAGATAGATTTGATCATTTTCCCAAGACAAACATCTAGGAAGGAGGTGCTTGTATCCTTCTATAACTGAGGCCCTATTATAAAGCTTCGTAATAGTCCAATTTTGAGCCTGCATCTACTCACAGGAGTCTCTTTTCGAAAATGATGATGGTTTTTAGGGAGGAGCCCATGGGGCCCAGAAAGAAAAGCTAAAATTCTCAAGCTGGGATTTTATAGGATGTACAAGCAAGCTGGTCATATCAGCTCCCTACAAATTTGCCAATAGAAGTAATGTCCCTGACTTTAAAAGAATTTTCTCAAAAATAAAGTCTTTCCTACTAATTTAATTAACAATAAAAACAAAGACACAGTCTTCCTTCAACTTAGACACCTCATTCATAAAAAATAAAAGCTCTTGTATTTCCAGCCAATGAAACAAACAAAAAATCTAATAAAATGGATAAAATCTGCCAGCTAGGTGGCAAATTAGTCTTAAAATGCCCCCAAATCCTACAAGATAAGTGACTTCTGCAACTACTGAAAAAGAGCATAAGGCTCCTGTTTATTTCCATCCCCCCTCCCTGAGACCCCCAAACCCTTATGGATCCTATCAGCCTTCTTGCTGGTTAATATGTCGCTTTCTGCCCGTCAGGAGAAACACTGTGCAATTTATCTGATCAGACCCCATGCAGCCACACAACCTAACTGTCAAAGACTGAGCACTTACAGTAAACCACTGGTAATTAACTCACAGAGTAAAGGAGAAATTAAACCTCTGTAAATTCCAAGAACACGAATGGAGGAGAAAATCATAACCTCATCGCAGATGCTCTATTAGCCAGTAAAGACCTTGCAGTTGCCCGAGTGTGTTATTCAATCAGCCTACTGCTTTAAATAATAATGAGCTATTTTCTATTATAATGTAATAAATCTCAAGAGGACTTGATCTGGAGTGATACTGAGGACTTGGTTCCCATCTACTCTCAACAGAAGCCGAATGAACGCAGTATCTCTGGATTTGGCCAGTGAGCGATGCAGACCTGCTGAGAGAGTACCAGACAAGCAACTGATTCATTTTCTAAAGAAAAACAAAACAAAAACAGGCTTCTTTTTCAGTAAACTGACAGCTAACGGGGTTCCAGTTGGACTGATCCTCTAAATGCTGCCACAGGTGTTTTGATGCACCATTCAGTGTACAATAGTACTCTAAACCCTACGTAACAACCGTCTTCATATTGTTATTTAAAACACAAATGAACACGAGTATACACCTACTCTTTCTCTAGACAAGTACTTATTGCAGAATCTTTTTATCTACTAGACAAAATGTAGAGACTCATTCCAGGAGCTGGAAGTTTATCTAAGTTTTACTACTTCGTTTGAAATGCTCATAGCCCAATATTTAACAACAGAGTAAAATTCCTCTGAAAGTCTGAATGAAACAGCACAAAATTTCAAACCTATAACTCCAAACTTTTCTTTTACATAATACAGGATTTTCCTATACAGTCTTAGGTATAGAATTGATTTTCAGGGTTTAAGGAAAATCTTCAGAGGAAAATTTTCATTTGTTTGACAGTGTGGGGAACCACAATCATGCTTTTTGCAAATTACCTTGAAAACCTGGGTTAGCTAGCATATTACCAAAGCCAGATAATTAGAAACATCTAGTAGTTTAGAAAATCCCCCTGCCAGTTTCAAGTAAAATGGTTCAATTGATATGATTTGCTGTTTGATTTTTGTTCTCAAATACAAGTTGTTCCACAAAAAAACTGGGAAGGCATAAAACTCCCTAGGAAGACTGTCAAATGACGATTCAAAGTCAGAATATCTACAGTTCGCCAAACCTGTGAAATCATAACACTTCCCTGCAACACACAATGCAAACATGCACATACGTGTTTAAAGACACCATCTTTCCAACACATCATTTCAAAAACCTGCTGTCCACAAGCCATCTCTGATGGTGTTCTGGCAGTTTGTGCTTCACTAACAAACAGCATCGTTTAAGTTCTGCACATACCTTATTTTTGTGTGCGTTTACTTCCGTACCCTTTCCAGCCAAATTCTGTTTGTTTCTTAGGCAATATTTTACTCCAATAAGCAGCACAGCCAGCCAACCAACATCAGTAGCCTTCCGCTAGGGGTAAAGCAAGCAGGCGCGACCCTCGGCAGCACTCTTATTGGCATATAAGAACTCTAAAAACATGTAAACTACATGTTATGGGTGCTCAACTTAAAGCATTAAACTCATAATGGTATTTCTTCTTGGCAGCCCACTCTTTGGAGCAAAACTCTCTGAATTTCTCCTTACCAATCACACCGTTATCATAATGAGTTCATGTCCTAAAGACATCTCATTAATGTAGCAGCTTATGCTGAATTCACATATTTTCCACAATACTAAGGCTGAAACTTATGCGTGGATTATGTTAAAAATATTTATTTTAAATGAAGCCTTGGGGAGAGGTGTTATTCCTGGGCTCAAATCATTGCTTCTCCCATTTCTTCCCTCTCCTCAGGAAAGGCCCTGAGATGTCCTGTGTTTCAGGCTTGCCCGCTCAGTTTTGTCTTACTGAAGGTCGCGAGTCATCCCAGATACATTTCCATTCTCCGAAATCCAACTCTTCAGCCCTTCCCAGACACAGTTTGATAGTGGTAACAGCACACAAGCAATGCTTTATGGTACAAGTACTACAAAGTCCTATGAGAGAGACGCAAACTCACAGGACCACATGTTAAAGTGGATGCATCCACATCATAGGCTGAACCTCTAGTAAGAAACCACACATTTGCATACCTAAATCTCTTCACTTATTTAATATCCTTCATGGTCTGAAATTATGCTTGACATACACCTATAATGTGCTTGAAAAAGGCTGCTGAAACTGGGGGTGTTTGAGAAAGCAGGTCACCATCCTTTATGTTCTGCTGCCCGAGCAACACCAAGCGCGTGGGTAATAGCTGGCTGCGGGGATTTACACTGGCTGAGTGAAAATACTGCCTGGAACAACCTGCTCACTCTGAGATTTATACACTGATGAGCACAAAAATCCATAGGGAGAAATTCCAGACATTCCAACCCCGACATGGGAGCCGACATGCTCTTTCAAATCTTTTGCTGGGCGACTGCGCATACTCAGATTTTTCTACTGGGTTCACTTCCATCCGCCTCTATGGTTCATCTGCTGCTGCAGGGCATCTGCAAAGCAGTACATGATGCACTACCATCAGTGCACTGATGACACCCCGCTCTCCATCTCCTTCCTTCCTGACCCAGACAGGGCTACTGCCAACCTCAAACGTCTGGCAGAAATTGGTTTCTGGAAGAAAGCCAGCTGGCTGCTGTTCAACCTGGACAAGGCAGAAGTGATGCTAATTCAGCAGGGGGGAAATGCTTTGAGGACCCGGTAAAATTTGTAACTGCTCCATCAGCCAAGGGCATATGCCTGGCCAGCGTTCCAAGAGGCATGCAAGTGCAAGCAGTAGGTCAGGATTCAACTTCCTCCCAAACTTGAAGCTCCCAAATTCAAAGAAAACTCGCTCAGTTTTTATTAGATGCCTGCTTCGTTTTGCAAGAACTCATCACCTGTCTTTTGAGTCTGACTGTAAAAACCGCACCAGGATGGGGCGCTTTTGGATGGCAAAACAAAACAATTGCAAGCCTGTTCCCTGGTGCCTGGAACATGTATTATATGGCATATCATCATCTGGAAAAATAATAGTCGCTTCTAAAAGTGACATTCACTGATGTTTGCTAAAACTTTACAGAAAAGCAATTTACACCCTACCTGTTAAAAGTATCAACTTAACTACCTTAAAAATCAAGCAATGAGACAAGATCTATTTTCCTGGGTCAAGTCCAAGGATTTTAGGTAAATGGTGAGTTACACACACACTGGGACAGATGATCTTTTATCTACTGAGACATTTCATGCTTCTCAGTTCTGTCCTTATAAGGAACAAATAAGCCCACATTAAAGTTCCCAGCACTTTGCAAGGGGTAATAACTCAGAGACTTAATTTACTCATTCACTAGGAAGACATGGAAATTTTGGAACCCAAGAACAGATGCAACAACTACATCTGTTACCAAAAGTGAAGACCAAAACTGACAGTATTTTATTTTTGAATTGCACTTGTGAAGCAGGCTTTTGGGGTGTCTGCCAAAGCCATGCTGATCACACAAGTGCTATTAGAAATTGTTATTTCTCTTTATCCTTTTATAGCTTTAAATGGCAGCCTGTATGCTCTTTTGCCACCTTATAATGGACCTCAATTCCACAGCACCATGTGCTGTTCCTAGCCTGGCCACTGACTTTAAGACTATATTACATCTTTTCACTGTACTTCAATTTTGTACCAATAAAATGGGAATCATGATAGTGATTTCCTTTTCAAAGGACTTACCAATGGAAAGTACTGAGAAAACACAGGAGACAGAGCAGCAGCCTCTCCACATCTATCTAACATCAGCAGGTCAGGCTTTATGGCCAGTTTGACACCTTGAGCTTAGCTGATCTCAAAACAGACAGGAACACCAGCAGCGTAATGTGGGCGTACCACTATGCAAATGGCATTCGCAAACTGGTTTTGTTTGCGATGATACAAGCTAAAGTCAGGGCTTACAGCAGTGGGTAATGCAAGTGAGGTATATGCTGCATTCAAGCAGGAAGCAGGTTTCGACAACTTGCAAAAACTCAACATCTTCAACATTCAAAAGAGGGTCCAGAAACGTCCAAGACATCAGTACCTTGGGTGAAATGTTACCGTGGATGAGCTGAAATGTTCTGTGAAAAAGGGCTTTTGCAAGGATTATCCAGTGGCCTGGAGTTAAACAAGACGTGTGGGCAGAAGGATGTATTTCTCAATGCTCCTTTATCCACTGGCTCAGTTGCCCCTTTATCAGCCACATCTTCTAACTCTCCTGATTAAAATAGTGATATGGGTAAAAAAAAACCTAGACTGGGACTAGGGCTTGGGTTTATGCTAGAGGTACCCAACACACAACTTCATCTAAGCCATACCCATCTTGCTTAATCCATTTCCAAACCACAGTAAAGGCAGCAAAACTGCAACAGGAAGATCTATCTTAATGTGCATTATCAGTAGACAATAAAGCCGCTTAGGACAACGTATTTTGGTCAGCATGATGGAAGGGTAGTTTTATGAGCATGGTTTGTTTCCCTTCTATAGGTATCTTCTGTTAAACAATCCAACTAATCGGTTTTACTTGCGTATATTCTCATCTTCAAATAGATATTTGACAGAGTGATAAGCCAATGTTAAAGGAGGAATTTTAATTTTTTTTTGTTGTCTGTATTTAAAATAGGTATTTGATGTGACATACATTGTGTCTGCCAAATTCTGTTAAAAAAAAAAAAAAAAACACAACAAGAAAACCCCACACAACAGAACTCCACAACTCCTAGGTCTCACAGGAACTTGAACGCTGTTTTTCAGCCAAATTTGATCTGCCCATATCCCTTTAACACTAAGCAGAGGTGATGACGTTGGTAAAAGCAGGCAGATTATGCAAGGCTGAGCAGATATCTCCAGCACAGTGCTTATAGGACAGCAGTTTTCCAGGGTAACAGACAATAGCTTCATTTTTTTTAAAAACAAAGGAGAAAAGCTGTGGAAACAAATTAATTTGGAGTATGTAAAGAGGATTATAAAAGAAAGCACAAACTTTCCTCCTCTGCCAAAAGAAGAGATTTAATGTGTGTACATCTTTGCCTTGTTACAGTTTATTATGGAGCTGGGTAGCTAAAAGAGAAGGGATTCAAATGAGGAGAGGCTAAAAAAAGGCTGTCTCCTACTGTGAGCACAGGGGTGAGGAGAACAAGGAATAATACATGAAAAAAGGAGCTCATTGCAACAAAGTGACTTGTTAAGCCTTCAAAGTCTGTCACCAGTGCTCCTCCAAGCAGTGTAACTGATTGCATAGCACATGGTAGGGGCTCAATGGCATATATTTCTGACCTCCCTTTTCTAAAAAGAAACACTATACAGCCAAAATACAACAACCTTCCACATGCACCTACACGCTGTGAACACCAAAAAGCAAATCAAGTTGCTGAGTTTGGTACATGGCAGTATAACAAGGGGTCATGGGATGAAAGCAAGAAAGAGAACGTTTTTAGGCTGAACATCAGGGGGAAAAGAGACTTCTATTCAACTGTGAAAACACTACATGCCCACGTTAAAAATTAGCTAGACAAAGCACTAGAAATTACTTTGTATACTACAACTCTGCACTGGCAGAGAGATGGAGCAGAACTAATTGGCCTCTGCAAACCTTAACTTCTTATGATCCTTCATAAAAACAGTCTACAATAGTTCCTAGATTTAACAAAGGCTCGCACATAGAAAAGAAAATGAAACTGGGAAAGCAGAACATCTCCTGCAAGCCTGTTTCCACTCAGAGCAGTGTGGCGTGGGAGGTGCAGTCGTTCAAGTGCATTATGCTCTGACTTAAGAGAATCATTTACAGTGAATAAACAGGAGTCATCACTTTTTAGCATTTTTATCATTACTTTCTTAGCACAAACAGTTTTGAGGGAAAAAATCAACTCATTTTCTTTGAGGAAAAAAAATGGGTCACTTTTCCTGTCTACTAAATCTTTTCTCATTCCCCTACCTGTATTTGAAGGCAGACAGCAGTTGCACCGAAGAGGAGCTAATGTCTCAGGGGTCATTACATTCCTACACGTTTCGTGACATGCAACAGCTGGGCAGCAGAGAAAGATTCAGATTAATGTTTCCACTGAGTCCAAAATTAGCCATAACCCACTCTTTCTGACAGCAACTGGCAAAAAAGTAAGCTGGTGTGTCCCGGCCGTAGGTCAGTGGTTCTGTAGCCCTGGGCTAGCATCCATGACTCTTACTCAGTGGGACTGACCTGGGATGGTGCAAGAGGGAGTCTGGAGATAGAGACCTGCTCACATCAACTACTCCCAGAACACATACTTAAAACACATATATATGCTTTCACATTGCCAGCATTTACTCCAAGGATGTTCCACATAATCAGGGAATGAGTTCTTGAATTCTGTTGATTCCAATTTGTCAGAAACATGGCAAGTGAATGTCATTGGTATGCAATTGGAGTCACATATTACATTAGGAAAAAGGGTCTGAATATCTGTAACAGAGGTCATAAATAAAACGAACTAGAACATGTGAGATGAAATACCTTTCCCTGGTTTTGGTATAGGCATATGATTTCCATTAGCAAAAGGACCACTGTAAAATTTACTGCAGAAGAGCCGATTTTCCCTTGGTAGCCTTCTTCACTATAGATCTTAAACATTTGTTTGCATTTTGGTCTATATTTTCACCAAAAAAAATATCTGAGTAGCTTCAACTGTGTAGAATTGGTTCCTTTAGTCTCTTACAAGAACTAGGAAGATGTGCTCCATCTTAAGAAGACACTGACATATGTCAATTTGAAATTCAATTTTTCAGAATTCTCTAGAACAGCAAAACTCAGCCTGCCTCATTCTCATGCACACAGATGGAAGCACCTGCAAGAAAGTTTTAGTCTTAATCCAAGCAGATATTCTGGTCATCTCTGTTCTTGTCAGTAGTACATGCTGTCTAATCACCCTACCAAAGCTGGTGCACCTTGCAAGTGTTTAAATAATAAAAAAGATGAAAGCAATATGGATTATACCCTAATAACTGCTGTTTGTAAATGATTAAAAAAAGCATACTGCTGGCACTGTTCCCCTGAAATCTTAAACCCAATCCCAGGAAAGCACTAGAGAAAAAGTTGTGCTTCAAGTACCTATGTGCCCATGTTAAATTTAAGAATTGGTTTAAGTACCTTCCCTAGACCAAGGCCCTGAGAAAGTGAAATATGATTTTCTATTTAAAATATTAAAAAGATACAGGCTGTCCAAGTGTTTTACATTTCTTTTTCCTTCTTGACTTCTAATTCATTTCTGACATACTGTTTCCTTTCAGTCTCTTGTCTGTATCATAAATCTATCTGTAATAACTTGGCGCCAGTCACACACTTTTCATGGAAATGGATCTTGCAAGTCTCCCAGTCAGAAGCTGTGAAGGACAATGTCCATAGCGAGTCACGTACAAAGTACAGTTCCAGTAACCAAAATCTCTCATTCAGGTATTTGTGACTTTGCATTCTGCAGTGTATCCCAAAATATTACATTGACAGCTGGAATTAATTCTGCTACTATTTACTCCAGAGTAAATCAGCAACCTTCACAGAACTTAAGCAGCCCAACATCAAGAGTGAATGAGATCAAAATGAGGTCATGTTATACAAACCTTGCCTTGTAGAAACATTAGTTGTATTTACCATCTTGGGGTTCCCATTATTAACTGGGCTGGGACACCACAAACTGTAATCACACATAGGCATTTTACAAATGGGAGGAAAACATTTGAAATTTATTTTCAGAAAAAATACCTTCCAGTTTCACTTCCTTTTTCTTTCAATGCTTGCACAGAAGTATCTGGCCCCTGTGCAAACATGATCCAAATCAGCTGGGGAAGGCAGGAAGATGCTAACTAGGCACTGGATCAGGCAATAACCCAGCAGTTGACACGCAGTTTCACAGCACTATCTTGGTTCTGACTGATTGCACATTACGCCTCTCATCAGGCACCCTGACACGCAAGGGTAAACATCCCCATTAAATTACTCAGGAGCTGCAGCTCAAGAAGACAGGACAGACATCTGTCAAGACTCTTCAGGTGCAGAAAATGTTTACAGAGTTACACCCGGGATGGAGTTAGTCCCTTATTTTCCATAATGGAGACGAGAAACTGGAACAGTAGCTCACTATCTGTTCTCCAGCTGTTGATCTTAAGACCCTTGGGGTATATGTGGAATGTTCCCTGCACGCTGCTGTACAGGGCCCTTCCGATTTTGTGAAGTAGGATATCAAGCTTTGACAATTCAGAAGGCACTGATGAGCAGATATCTTGACCTGTCAAAAATCAGTTTTACATATCTAAGGTTGCAATCCTTTCTCCACATCATTAGGAATTTCTGGGGAACATTAAAGGCTCAAATTTCTGACGATGCCTTCCTTTTCCTAACTCCTTTCTTATGTTCTAATAATGCCTTTTTTTGTTTACAACTCTGCTGGTCAGATTTGCACAATGATGAAAATGTGAAGAAAGACACAGAAGCAAACCCTGACTAATTGATAGCAAGAGCATGCTTCATAGAAGTGTTTGTTATACATAGCGTTAATTCTGAAGCTACTGCACTGGCCACAGACCCCACGGTTTAGTACCACTGACCTTAATAGCAGGCAGAGGAATAGCATAACTGACACATCGAGCATAAAGCTACAGTAATTTGCACTCTTATAACCAGACCCTGAGCTGTCACACAGTGACCATAGCTTCCCCAAGATCAACAGCATGAGCATCTAGCTCAGCCGACATTTTTGAATCTGAGTGCTGTCAGAAAATCAGAGAACATTCGGCATTTGTTAAACTGCTGAATTAAAACTTCTGAGTCACAGTTTCTTTCATCTTGATACCCATGTTTAAATACACATTTCATATTACTAGAGCTGTGAGAAATTCAATTATTTCAGATCAGTTATGTGGAGAAGCTTCACCCCATTACCAACTACGAAGAACTTGAACATCTCCTGAAACTTTCCTGGGGAGTATGTGTGCAGGGTTCAAATAAGCCCATACATTCAAAACCTGTTTTACTCACAAAATAACACATTCTTTTCTGAGTGAAAAGATTGTGAAAATCAATTCCCTTTCCTCTTGGACTTGCTGGAAAGGAAGCTGAGATACCTTGTTCCCCGTTTTACCCATGTCTTCACTATAGAAGAGAGGCTGTGCCATGGAGAGGAAGATAAAGTCTAGCTGACACAGAAGCCAGCTAAATCAGTAAAAGCACATCGACAAGACAAGTGTTTGCCCCACATTAAAAGTACATACTGCCTTGTCTTCACCTTGAGGTAGGCACCACGTCAGCAAGCGTTGAATTAAGAACACAGATAAGAGGATTTCTCCATTTACCTAAAAATTCCTTCCATCATTGTGAATTGCGTCATACTTCCTCATCTTTCTGTGTGTGTCCCAGTTTGTCTTTCAGCATCTCTTTGTAGTTCCCTGCCAGACTGTTGGATTTCTGTCCCACAGGATTTCTCCAGCACTCTGCCCTGCTCATCTCCTCCTCTTTTACAGTGCTATAGGTGATCTCATCCATTCAAAGGGATTCGGTTATCACACAGCCAATGACTCAAATTTACCTCTCCAGAAGTAACCTGTCACTCATCTTCCATTTTTCAACACTTGTTA
Source organism: Podiceps cristatus (assembly GCA_000699545.1). Classification (NCBI taxonomy): domain Eukaryota; kingdom Metazoa; phylum Chordata; class Aves; order Podicipediformes; family Podicipedidae; genus Podiceps; species Podiceps cristatus. The sequence goes on from KL267259.1 coordinate 17,660, forward strand.
ACTATACTAAATACACTAATACATATACATAGTAGATAAACAAATTTTGCAGCAAATCAACATATGTAGGACAGTGAAGCCTCTCGTTTCTTCCACACAGAATCATGTCAAAAGGTTGCAATTTCTTTGAGTTAAATTTACAGGGACTACAAAAACCAAGAGAGTCAGACAGTAAGGACAGAGAGACTGAACCTATAAACAGAAAAATTGCATGAAATTCAACTTGGAAGCGACATAATACAGTTTTGTTGGGTTTTGTTTGTTTATTTTTGTAGGTTTTTCTTTTTGTTGTTTTGGTTTGGTTCTTTGTTTGGTTTTGTTTTTTAGAGAAAGAAAAAACATCCAGACCACACAAACCCAGAAAGCAGCAGTGGGTAGGACAGACTGAGGGTCAGCAGCAGATAGTAAATTAGACGTGAGTCCACAATGCAGTCTGACAGCAAAAAAGGTCACCACAATTTTAGGCTGCACACGCAGAGACAGCAAGTAACAGGGAAGTAATAGGTTTTATCTATATTGATTGGGTGCAGTCTACTATAGGAAAAACATGTTCAATTCCGCATTTTGGGTAAACAAAGACTAATGGCAATTTGGAGGGAATTCATACAAAGCAGCCACAGAATAGCTTGGAGGGCAAGCAGAACCAGGGAAGATGAAAAGCTGACAAAAAAAAAAAAAAAAAAAAAACACAACACACCCCATGTTCTCTTGCAAAGCAGTTCGTACAATTTCGGAAGCTGAGAAGCTGACACAAAAGAAGTGATTGTTGAGGGTAGGCTAGGCTAACCTGCTCACTTTTGCACTGAAAGCAGCCAGGACTCACTTTAAGCATTACCAAGCCTGACTCGGAAGGGTGTTAATATTGATGGGGCAATTATTTCCAGAACTACTGTCACATATAAGTATCCTGCTACACCCTGGAAATTGTTTCTAGCTAACACAATAGCTAAGAAAAACACAACAACATTAAAGTCTTTGAAGAGCAAATGCATCAAAGAGGAAGAAAACTTATTTAGTATGGCATAAGGGGGTTTTAGAAGAACTTATGGAAGAAAAATTAAGAGGTAGACCTGGTCTTAAACTGTGGGGCAACATTTCTCAAGGCTGAAATCAATTGGTTAAGATGACCTTGTACCACCCTACTACCAAAATGCAACCTGACACAGTGGGGTTTAAAGGCTTGAAGATACATGAGAAGGCATATCATTGAATCAAGGTGAAGAACCAAGGCCAGTGTATTTCAAAACAGTACTGGTGTAAGCTCCTCCTTGTAACATCCATAGAGGTAGGCTAGTCCTAACATTAAAACTCCCAGAAAAGATTCCTGGCAGTATTAAGGGGCTTCCAGCACAGTTTCTGTTTTCCAGGTTTTTGAGAACAGCTTGTGCAGTTCATGCTCTCTGCTGACCAGAAAGCAATAAAAGTCATTAGAGTACCCTGTCCAAGTTAATAACCTCCTGCAGGAATCAAAGCCTGTGAGCTTGGGCTCTGCATCACACTGTCCTCACATGGCTCCTGGCTGAGCTCCGAGTAGGGGCTGAGCCTGCTCCTGTCTGCAAATTCAGCCCCTGATTACACTGTAAGGAAGTCAGTGAGGGTCCATGCAACAAAGCATCTGCGTGAAGAAGGAAGGCAAGACAGGAAAGAAAACAAAAATCCACTGCAAAAAAAAAAAAAAACTAATCCAGAACGCAAACATTAGCATCTCAGTAAGTCGTTCACAAGCAAACCCTCCTTGATGTAGTGCGACATAGCTAATGGAAGCAAAAGCACTGCTCTTTCTCTATATCCTATGCAGTTTACAATTCATTTAGGTAGCCAGTATATTTCAACACTCCTTTTAAACCCAGGCTGGAAGTGCTTAGTATTAAATTTAAACAAGAATTTTAAAAATAAAAGGGGAAAAGACAGAACAATAATAGAATAAATCCCAATCCATCTTTTCACTGAGGTTCATTGCCTTGTTAATTTTGCTTGAGGGGGGGGAGCAGTTCTAGACAGCTGGTTAAAAAGCAGCTGTTAATTTAAAATAACCTGTTTGTTAATTGCTTTCAACCTTGGTCAGTTGGTTTCTGCACTCTGAACCCTAAAGGTAGTTTGAAATGAATGCACCTAGGGAGCGAGAAGTAATTAATGTAAGCAGGCAGCCAAGGCTGGAAGACCGAGGTTATGGTGAGGGGAGAAGAGGTCTGAACTGGTGCATGTGCTCCTAGGAATTGGCCTTGATGCTCTTTCCCCCTCTCCCCTCCTTTTCCCTTCTGCTACAGCTGCAGCTGCAGGTCTCTGCCAAAGCAGGGGTGTCCCCCTGCCCCTCAGGCGCACCGCCGCAAGCAGTAAAAAAAGACTTTGCAGGCAGCAGGTGCAGCAACAGCAGAAGCAGCAAAGCAGGCGAGCTCCCTGCGCCAGGCCATGCTGGCCACCCTGCCTCCCCACCAGGACCCCACGGCCCCTCTCCTTGCCAGGAGCCACGGAGACCACCTCGCCCGGCACTACGGCACCAGCCCCTCTTCCAGAAAATTTCCCTGGCCAAAAGATGCACGAGGCTCCCGTCACTGGGGGAAATATCCCCTTGACCCCAAAACATAACCTATGCGGAAATATATCCTCTGCCAGGCCTGCACAGGCAGAAACAGTGGCTTTCTGCTTCTGTTTCCCCAGTTTGCCCATCCCAGTCCCTGTGAGTATAACATGGGGAGGAGTGGAAAGGAAAAAAACCTGGAAATTAGTCACTCGTTTTACAAGCTGCCTCAGCTTGGTTTGCTGCACGCTCAAAATAGAAAAACAACTGACCTGTGAGTTATTTAAACTCGAGTGTAACATTTAGAGACACAAGGCAGGGCACGCAGATTTTATCTGATTGATGCCTGCCTGACCTCTGCAAGTCCTCAGGCGACCCAGGCATGCATGGCCACTGTGGCCAGCGGTTCCCCCTGCTCAACCCACCACCTCCCCGGGGGCCAAGTGAGGATTTGGCGCTGGTTCGTGCTGTCTGAAGGAAAAATCTCACCCAGAAGAGCAAGCAGAGCTAACAGGAGCCAGGCTCATTTCCTTGTAACAAACACGGCATCATCCTCAATAGATCTTGTTCTGGCAGCAGCCTGTAGTATTTTCCTGCTACAGTGAAGCAGTTGCACAGGGTTTTTTGGGGGAGCTGGGAGCCACGTCTCTGAAACAGCCCTTCCTGCAAGCTATATATGCTGGGACATGCTTGTGCTTCCAACTTGCAAGAGACTGTAAAGAAAGCTGTATTCAGGGAGGAGTTGGCAACAGTCTCTCCCAACTCCATCCCTTTGATTCTTTCCAAGCGATTCTAGTTGTGTTCTGACTTTTAATCCTCATTAAAACATGGGATACATACCCACATGCCTTAATTTCATGATTTGTACAGCAACTACCTATGCCAAAAACTACGTTTAGAAAAAAAAAAGCCTCAATAAAAGCTGGTCTTAAGCTTCTACCATAACCTAAGTATAAAATCAACCCAGTAGACAGAGATGGGATACTTAATGTGCTTAAGAAAATCTGTGTGCCTCTACTGCTCTTAAAATGAGATTTAAGCCTCAAATTAAATCATGCTTAAGTTGCCCAAATGAGTCCATGTACAATACTGAGCTTTACAGCACATATCTTATTCTTTTTAACATTCCCACAAGTTTGGCAGCTACATACATCCTTACTTGTACCTGGGACCACCAAGCCAGATGCAATCTTCATGGCAGATTGCATGCTGCTGCCTAATCAGTTCCTCTTCAAATATTTCACTAAAGACTTAGAAGAGCTACGTCTTAAAATACAGTAATGATTGCCAGCTGCATTCCTAGATAGAATAATGTGAAAGCTGAAAAGCAAAGCATTCAAGGTAGAGGAGAGATCATGAAGATAGTTTGGTTGCAGCTCTGTCCCAGTAGGCCTGAAATATCTCTCTATATATGAAATATCTATACTCTGAAATATCACATCTTTGTGAGATCATAGCTTGTCAGCTGCAGCAATACAGAACAACACTGACCAAAAGATACTATAATTTATATATACACACACACATATATGTATATATATATTCTTTGGTCAGCATCATATCCTGTTC
>KL267259.1:21826-35453 GCA_000699545.1 Podiceps cristatus
TGCTCTCCCTGCACTACTAAATCCAGTAGTGCCTTAAGAGGCTTTGTCTGAATAATTTTCATCACCAATATTGATAGCGGTATTGATACAGGAGGTGGCCTGGTCAGGTCGTAATGACTCTGAGCTAATGTGTTATTTATGAGTAGTGATGCTATGTGATGCTAATCTGCATCACAGGGGAACTCTTGGTTAGGCGACACACACCATCATGTAACCTCTGTGTTATCTCATGAAGAGTGCAGACTGTCCCCCTTCAAAAGGAGCCAGATACACACACTGCCTACAGGGGAATCCCAACCATACCGCAACAGAGCCAACTCATGGCTGCCCCTTCACTGCTAACACCCAAGAGCACCCTTTGCTAGGTGTTCTCTGGGCACTTTTTGGTCACAACAGCACCGTATAGAAGAACTGGGCTGGTTGGGGTAGGAGGCATATTTTTTCCAAAGCTGAAAATATTTTCCTAAAAAAAACCCACAGCATTTGCAGAAAACTTAAATATAAGCCTAAAAGGAGCTTCCTGTATCATCATATCCACATTGTCAGAGAGCAGCCATCTCATCTAGTCTTTTTTGTTAGCTTCCAGGCTGAAGGGAGCAAACCTGGACTTCCATTTTAGAGGGGAGGTAAGCACCAGCCATCGCCCCGGATTGCTATGACAACTGCAAACGCTCAACACGTCTTCAGATTTGGTTGCTGGTGTTTGTCTCTTGAGCTAACGCCAAGTTAACACTAGCAGCAAAATTATCATGCAGAGGCATGTGGTCCATTAAAAACACGAGTCAGAGTTGCAGGGTGATGTCACATCAGCTGCCCCCAATGATAACTATCAAAAGTTAGCACAAGCCTCCAAAATCACAAATGCCCTGGCTGTGATCCCATTTTAATGAATCTGCTTTTACGATTAAACCATCGCTATAATTGGCACTAGAAGAGTGTTGGCAGTCTGCTGTGGTCGCCTTCCCTGCAAAGCGTGTTTGCGATGCTCATCTCTGAACGATGCATACTGTCTGCCTGCCTCCTATTAAAAAAAAAATAAATGGTATGAACAGCGGCTGGCAGGCAGACTGGTCAGCAGTGATTCATTCCCTGGCAGCCATGATGAGCAGCATGGGCTAAATTCAGGCTTGGTGGAGGTGGGTATTCCTCCATTTCCTTTCACAGCATTGCATCTACGTTACATCAGGTATGAAGTTTGGCCTTGTATATTTAGTTAAGTGTAGTAACTGCCTTTTACTTACCGCCAGCTTTTTGCAAGCATTATGCTCTAGTTTGGGGAACAGCTTGTTAGTGCAGCTGGAATTGCACTGCACTCCGTAGGAAGATAGTAGGGAGCAGACAGGGAAGGGGAGAGACAGGGAGCAATGTGTCTTGTGTACTTAAATAGTTGGGTTGTCGGAGGGGGGAAAAAAAGGCAGCGGCAAAAACATACTGATGCCTAGGAGCTGGAGAGAGGAATTTACACACTTTACATTTTCTAATTCCCCTCTGGATAAGTATCATATAGTTTATCTAGCCTTTTAGGCTGCAGAAAAGGGGAGGCATGAGTTTTTGAAGGAACTACCATGCATGTCCCTGCATTACAAAATCCATTTTTTTTCCCCGGAGCACAAATTATAGATAAAATTAAAAAAAAAAAAAAGAAAAAATTAAGCTGGCATTGAGTGTTGTGGCACACAGGGTGCTAAACATTTGGGAATTTGGTGAATTTCTCAAATAGCTTAGAAGTTAGCATGAGGCAAATGAAAATAACATTTCCCCCACACACACTAGATATAGAGCAGAAGGAGGAGGAAATGGGAGGGGGGACAATCTTAGAGGTTTCTCCTCCCCCTTTGTTGTCCCCCTCCCCTTTCCCACTATTGATATTGCTCGGCTTTTTGATCTCTGCACTTCTTTGTTTTGGCTTCGCAGGTATCAAGGGAAAATGACTAGCAGTGAGTTCTGTAGCTTTTCCTGCTCTGCAGCCCCTCTGGCTTAGCCAGCTGGATCACACTGAATTAGTCAAGTACTTCATTATCTCCCTTCTCTGCACATTTTGCTCCAGGTAATAAAATGCCCAAACAAGAGAGCCAATGCCTTCTGCTGCACTGTCTGTGAAGTTTCATTGTTTTGGCCAATTCTGCATATCAGCATTGTGCTATGGGAGGGCATCACTTTTCATCCCTTGCCTGCAGTGCTTCCCAATCTCCATTTAGTCACAGCAGTTAGCTAACCATGTAGCTGTTGATAACATAGCACAGTTTTGGAGCCCCTCAGCCCTCAGGAGGTCTGGGATTTCTCCTCGCAGTGCAGGCCTACCGGAGGAGCGGAGGCTGGCTGGGAGAGCCAGACCAATTACATTGTGGGGATGGATGTAGCGCTACGTGAGAATTGCTCTTATTAGCAGCCAGTGGGATAGGAGTTTTGCAGTAGGGCATTTTCTGCAGCGGTGAACTGCTAGCCAGATATCTAGGTCAGGTAGCGAAAGCGGTAGACCGAAATCCAGGCAATTGCTTCGCGCACCTTTCTCTTCGCGAGGCTTTGTGCTGCACGGAGGGAGGAAGAGAGTTTATTATCGGTGGCGGCGGGTTTATTTCTTTCCTCTGACTCATTCCCATGTTACATTAGTTTTTATTCGTTTGTATCCTTCAGAACCAATGCTTAATAGCTACTTTTTAATGGTTTGGGTTGTTTTGGTTTGGGGTTTTTTTAAATACATTTGTCCCCTCCCCCCACTCCATAGGATTTTCCCTTCCCCCCCACCAAGATGACCTTTAGTTAAAGCCATAAACTAGCCTGAGGCAATCTCTGGCAGCTCTGTCATGTGATGGGCAAAATGGGCCATATTTAAATCACATGGAAGGGAACAGGAAGAAAGAATCTAGTTCACCTCTCAGTATTTAACCTGTTCACAATAGTGAGTGTTGAAAAGAAAATCTTTAAATTGTTATTTATTTGCGGGTAGGAATATGAAAAATACATGCTAGAAAAAAAATAAGTTCACCTTGCGTTGAAACCTCAGTTGCGAGAAATCAGTTTTCCCTGTGTGAACAGAAACAAAAGTATCTGAAAAAATGACAGTAGATACATATTTCTTTGGCAGCCACCTTTCCCCCACCCTTGTTCCATCAAGTTCTCCAAATTTCTTGCCTGGGACATTCAGCCTACAGGGACATGGGAAGGGAGGAAACATCTGCACTAAATTCCATGCTAAGGCGCACAGTACTAAAGAAATTCAAATTCACAACATTGAAAAACAAAAAACTATATATGCATATTATAAATTTGATTCACAGCCTGCTGAAGTAAACAGCTGACACCTATTGATTTCAGTGATCTGTGGATCAGTCCTCAGTGACAAAGAGAAGGATCTCCCGACAAAGGTCCAGACTGTAGCATTTAGATAAAAATATTAACTGCAAAATACTGCTAAATTAATCCAACTTCTTTTGATTATTGATGTCCTACTGTTTTTTGCCTGAAACAACACACACGATGCATCAGTCATTTATAAATTATTCATTCACAGTTATTTTGGCAGCAGCTTCTTTCCATTTATCAACTGATAAACGTACTGAAGATAAGAAGGGTAATTTTATAGCCCCTTGACATTTACCTTTGACATGATTTTCATATTTAATAAGGTAAAATACAAATGACATTTTGGGGATTCCAAAGTCCATATTATAAAGCTTTTATGATAACTTCTGTATCCACGTTGCACAAGATGGGTGAGCCGAGTACGCACAAACCCCAAAGGCACAGGAGTCCCTCCAAGCTCACTTCCTAAGTCTGATTTCAGCAGCTCTGAAATGTGCCCGTTGTGCCACCAAATCGCAGAGCCTTTTTGCAGCTGCAGTGGGAAAGATTATGGTTGACTTCAGAGGCTTGGATAACATCCAAAGAGCCACAGCTTTGGGGACTGCTGAAACCATGAGACATAGCCAGGTCAAGAAATTACTGTTGCTTGGCCTCATTTCTAGAGATCTCACCCGTTCCCACCTGCACAGCTCTTGGACATTCCAGATCTTTGCCCAATATGACCACAATAGTAATTCCATAAACTCAATGAAACTGCATCTTATGCACCCTGGGGTTAAAGGTGGACAAAATCAGGTACCAGATATTCAAAGACCACATCCGTCTCTGTAGTTACTCATCTGTGCCCTTGTGAGGTCTACATCCCACTAGGCTATGGCACCATCGCACACTACATGCAGCTGCCACATGCTGCCAGAAGTGTAAGCCACTCCAAGCAAACAAAAAGCAAGTGGAATGACTTCCATCCTAGCAAAGAATTACAGAGCCTTTGAACAGCATCTGTCCTATTTTTCCCTCTAGCCTGAGACAATTAAAGACAGACTTCATTAAAAAAATTAAAAACCCCACACACCATTTTACAATAGCAGAGCAGAAATAAATAGCAGTACCATTAACCCCTGTATTTACAAAGACTACCAAAATCCTCCACACCTGATAAAGTACCAGTAGACTACTGTGAAATTTGTATGCCACTTCTATAAGTCCTATAAGTATTGCACATTATGCATCTAGAAGTAATTACAGCACAACCAATTAACTGTTGACTTGCTCTTGCCCTGTAATTCTAGACAGTATTCTTTGTGGAGTTGTACTTTCAGGAGTAATATTATACGAGAGACATTAGCCACTGGTTCATACCTGCACGTACTTCAATAAATCCCACTACTGTTCATTTGCAAGAGACTAAGCACTACATAATATCAACGAGGACAGAAGTACCCAGTGCTGATGAGTCTACCACTACATCAGGGTGCCTTTTTGCTTACTCTTTCTGCTATCCCTCCAGGAAAAGGGGGAAAAAAAAAAAATCTCAGTTCTTTCCAGTTTTCCAAGATGAGGAAGTTTAAACATAGATTCAATGGGCTGGGACAGATTTCAGAAATAAGATAATGTTGGCTTCTGGGACCACAGCATATGTTGCCTCCCCACTCTACCTGTGCTCATTTTAAGCATTGAGTGTCAAGGAGATGAACATAGTTCTATCACCAAAAGCATCTGAGAGTCACACCAAAGGGTAGTCATTAAGTGGTCACACACACCCCCCCAAGTGGTTTTCTCTACCCTGTCCTTGAAAAGCCAAGCTAAACAGTCTCATGTTACTTGATGGATGTTAGAATATGAAAGGTCAATTAGAAGCTGAGTTACAGTATAATGCTTTTTGATGAGTGCCAACAGATCAATGTATTCTGCACTTAGGAAAACAGCTCAGCAAAAATACCCCACTCCCAGAGATGCATACAGCCTTCACATGCCAGCTAGGATGGAGGAAACAGGGAATAAAGGTGGTGAGATGTATTTTCTGTCATCAAGCTGTTATATACCTAATTAATTCTGGTGTTATTACTATTATTTATTCTGAACAAAAACCAACACGAGGCAAAACTCTAGAGGTTTGGGTTAAGGGCTATCCAAACTCAAATTCTTACCCAAAGCTTCATGTTTGAGGAAGATTTCTTATCATAATTTTTCTGCTAGTGAAAGCTGTTGGATTGACACCTCCAGAGGCAAAGACCTCCTGTTTCCCCATGGACAAGGAAAGTACAGGGAGAGTCATACTCCTTTCCAGCAGTGGGGCAGTGAGAAACTCAGGTCTGTACGTACAGACTCCTTTGCAGGACTAGAAACAGTAAACTAGGGCTAAAAGATACCACCTGGGTCATCAAGCCCAGAGACACAGAGGTTAGAAGGATCCCCTATAAGAACCACAATTTCCCATGCACACCACACTATACAACACCTGTAGCACCTCTCCTCCCTGCATCCCCTAATAAACTTTGGAGATCAACTATGAACAACCAGGTGCCTCAAAACAAAACTACATTTTAGCTACAGTCTCTTCTTTTCAGGACTCCAATTGCAGACAGGACTTTTGCCTGCAGAGAGGCGATTTTCAGTCTTAGTACACCGTGGCTGCTCCTTTTGGATATGGTTCGTGCTTCCATATTTGTTGGTTTCTTAAGTAAGACTTAAGTTTTATTCCAATTATATGGCAAGCCCCAGGGCTCAATTCAGATAAGCATGCTTCTGTTCCGGTGCCAAAAAAAACATCCTTTTTTTTTTCTTGCAGCCATCATAAACCAGTCACCCTAGAAAAACCAGCTCTTTGTTCTTGGGGAAACAACTATTGTCAGAATATTTTACATGTAAATGAAACATGGGAGCTCATCTTCCTCTTTTATTTGTCATTGCAAGCTTTCCCCATTTACCATTCTGCTCCGATTTTTCCCATTTAGCAGTGTATGGAATCTGCAATAGTGCATATTGTAATATGCAAATTGTATATAGCATTTTGGTGTCAGACACACTGAAATTAAATCAAATGGAAGAAAAAAAAGGAAAGAGGGTAATAAAGGTACCTTTATGGCCTCAAGCTGTAGATAAATTGTGGTCTGTGGTAGTTAAACAACAGCTGTTCAGATTTAAAACAAAATTATGATAAGGATCCCCAGAAGATAACACCTCTTGAGGTAACAGCATTTACCTAAATGCATCTGTTAGCAGCAAACACTGTGACTTAAGACTGTTTATGTGATAGTTTATTCCCATTTGTTTTCCTTCTCCTCCCCCCGCCCCCCGCTCCGGTTCATTAGTGAGAACGAACCCTTCCATGGCAATCTGAACCTCAGGGGTCCCGGCACAACCTCTCCACCTGCATCAGAAGGACAGGCAGCCTCTCCCAGCTGCCCACAGGTGGAAGCAGGCTGCAAGCCCTCCATGCCGGTAAGTGCAAGGATTAAAGAACAGCAAGAAAGCAAATTGCTACAGTTAAAGAAAGAAAACAGCAGGACTAACACATTTTAGTAGGGGTACGTACGCTGAGACTCAGCAATCTTTATACTCTTTGTGAACAGCAGTTCTTTAAGAGCTTTACACCCAATAAAATTTAAACTTTTATATATTTTTTTCTTTGTTTATTGCACCGGGGTTTTTTATTGCAGACATGTAGCAAGCCACCCATATGGAATTTCAGAAAGTGGCAACCGTGCTCAGCCTGAGCGCCTCAGACCTGCCCAAGCCGAGCCTCGGGTCAGCAGTGTCGGGAAGGGATTTTTTGCTCCAGTTCATTTTGTTCCTTCCACTCCTTCCCACTCTTTCATGGCTATGTTGCTTTGGCTATTATTTAAAAAATAAACAAAAAAAACCCCTGGGAATCCCAAACCAGCATTAGAATTTTAGCTTCAGTCCCGTGCTGGGAAAATACCTGCTGGGGAGGATGGGGAGAGTCGAGTACCCAACGTTCCCCGTTCTCCCGCCTCGACTCCCCCGTTGCTCTTTCTCCGCAGGACGCAGACAGCTGCATGGGGCGTGCTGGTGGTGACAGCCCTCCATCCCAGCCGCTGCCCACGGGAACACCTACACACCCCTCCGTCTCCTCCGCAAGCACGAGTTTAGCAACAGCAATTCATCATTGAGAGAAACATTAATATTTTACCTTAGTTACCAAGTGCACCCGTTCAAACTTTTATCTAAAACATTCTTTATCATCTTTTCATTAAGTTCTCAAGAGCTAATGGTTTCTGAGTTCCCGGGGTAAGGATGATGTTCTGAATAATGAAAGCTCATTATTTCTCCACAGAATGCTTGTTAATTCAAATGATGATATTAAAACTATAGTAGCCTTTAGCGCTGGGGTGATTTCTAGCATACTTTATCATGTATCAATATATACTCTGTTTGTCAAAACTGCCCAGGGCTGGGGCTGACATTCTCTCTGGAGGAGTCTAGTGCTTCAAGAGGCACTGAATACACCAAGGTGACAACTTGCAGAGTTTGCGCCTCTAGGAAATGGAAAGATGAAACTTGAAGTGCCATTGTCCCCCTTGATTTCCTTATTAGTATTCATAAAGAGACAGTATCCTCCTCTTTTTCTAGTCCTCACAGGCCTTCCCTTTGAATGAAATAAAAAGCGCACGCACACACACAAAAAAACACATGCAGAAGTTTTATATATAAAACATACCCCTTTGTTGCAATTTACGTAATCCAAAATGTGTTTCTGTAGTTACAGGTAGACATGCCTATTGCTTAGACACAAATTCTTTAAAATAATTTATCATAAAACCCACACGTTTAAATACAAGGTAGATTTTTTGCACCCTATTGTTTTCTCTGACCACTTTTCTGCATCTTCTTCCCTTTTTCCCCCCTCACCCCTCTCCATATAGCCAGGCTATATTCCCCAGCAGCTTAGCTAGGAGCTCCCTGACATTACTGCCCTCCTTTCAGCTTTGATCACCAGAGTACTGCAAATGTTGCCAAGGCCTTACTCTCCTCAGCTCTCCCAATATTCTACCCCCTCTAAGAGTGGGGGGGAAGCAAAGAAAAAAAAAAAATAAAAACATCAAGAAAAATCTCCATCCATATGGAATCCCTTGCTAAAAATGGATCTGCAATGAAAAGACCAATTAAAGTGGCCAAGAAGCACATTTTTTCCAAACATTACATTTCCTGCACCTCCTGCCATGTGCATAAATGTGCACATCCTTATCAAATTATATCATCACCTCCCATCAGGTGTTTTGCAATAGCAGGTTTTGGCATGGAGAGGAGAAAAGATGCTCAGAGACTCCAGACTGGTCATAGACTGCCCTGATCCCTCATCACCATCACTGATTTCCCCCAAAGCTCGACAACATAAAATTTAAGGGTTTGTAATTGAGCGAGCCCCTCCTGCCTCCACCCCAATCCCTCAGCCCTTCCTCCTCCAGCCTCCCAGAAGGAAAGGCAATTCTGAGCATCACACCAGCCCCACTGGTGCCAGGAGCAGCCAGGTCAGCATTCACACGGGCTACAACACACATCTCCATACCATCATCGGGTAATTATCTCTCTCGTGAAAGATTTGCTGGACTTTCGCCCACAGGGAAAAATGATAAGAATACAATAAACTTTTTTTCATCTTCCCCTACCAGCCTATCCTTAGAGCAGCAATTAAATATTTATGTGTTTTAAAATGCCTAACTGGCTGATATTTCTTCAGTTTCACACAGATGTAAGATTGAATTGTAAGTTTATGTTGCCTACCAATCTTAAGCAGAAAATAATTTTTAAAAAAATACTTTTTCAGCCCTGTTACAAAGGCTTACAGGGAGAGAAGGACACCCACGTGATTTCTGCATCCCTGTTCCCCCCAGGGCACCCCAGCACCTCAGATGCTGGCGCAGCGCTCCCCCTGGGACACGGCTCCTGCCTTCGTTGCACCAGGAACACCAACTCCGAGCAAAGGGGCTGGGTGATAACATGGAGCTTTCACCGTGCTTAAGGCCCCGTTCGTGTCAGGGTTCAAACTGCGTTAGCAAGAGGAGGAGGTCGAAGTGGCTCTTGCTGGAAAGGTGCGAGCGCTGGTCCCCCGGCCACAGCCGGGAGTTTTGCCCATGAAGCCAGGGTAGTGCTCCTGGAGGAGTCGTGCTGTTGAAGCGACTGTGGCAGGGGCACAGGCAATGTCGCGAGGGCCACCAGGTAGGGGTAGGACAGCAAAGCCAGACAACAGCAGTTGGATGGCAGCACACCAGCAGCGCTGCACCTGCCAAAGCCCAATGGAGCTACACCGCCCCAGAGGAACAGGGAGAGGCCCTCAGCTGCCCTGACTTCTCCTCAAACATTCACGACATGAAACATGCAGCCAGGCTTATTGCAGTGCGGATGCTGAGGGAGGCCACCGTAAAGCACAGTCACAGTGCTCAGACCACAGCATTATCCTGTCCCACAGCCTACGCGTGCACTTGTGGCTAAAACCAGGAGCTCAGCCTGCAGGCTCTGGGAGCGGACTGCAAACGGATCTTGAAACATGCTTACCTAGAGAAAATGAATTGTGATAGAAAAAAAAAATTTGTTTCATGCATTCTGGTGGTTTAAAACAACCCATCAGGACAGAGCAAGTTTTGTTCTGTAATTTTAGTGTGGACATCAACAGATTTTTTCAGTGCAGTGTCTGCATGGCAAAGCAAGCTTGGTTCTTCTGTTGATTTTACTCTAACTTTATGCCATTCTTACCACACAAAGCTCAACTGACTGGTAGAAATGCCTGATGAGAATGGAGGTAGTGAAATGTAGGACACTGTCTCCCACAGGACTCTCCTGGAGAAACTGGCTGATCATGGCTTGGATGAGGATAGTCTTTGTTGCATTAAAAACTGGCTGGGTGGCCGGGCCCAGAGAGTAGTGGTGAATGGAGTTAAAAATCAGTTGGCAGCCAGGTGGTGCTCCACCAGGGCTCAATATTAGGGCCAGTTCTGTTTACTATCTTTATCAATGATCTAGACAAGGGGATTGAGTGCACCCTCAGTAAGTTTGCAGACAACACCAAGTTGGATAGGAGTGTTGATCTGAGGGTAGGAAGGCTCTTCAGAGGGACCTGGACAGGCTGAGGCCAACTGTATGAGGTTCAACAAGGCCAAGTGCTGGGTCCTGCACTTGGGTCACAAAAACCCCAGGCAACACTACAGGCTTGGGGAGGAGCAGCTGGGAAGCTGCCAGGCAGAAAAGGATCTGGGGGTGTTGGTCAACAGAATCATAGAATCATAGAATGGTTTGGGTTGGAAGGGACCTTAAAGATCATCTAGTCCCAACACCCCCTACCATGGGCAGGGAAACCTCCCACTAGACTAGGCTGCTCAAGGTCCCCTCCAACCTGGCCTTGCACACTTGGATCAAAGAGTGTGGCCAGCAGGAGTAGGGAAGGGATCATCCCCCTGTACTTGGCTGCACCTCGAGTACTGTGTTCAGCTTAGGGCCTCTCATTACAAGAGAGACATTGAGATGCTGGAGAGGGTCCAAAGAAGGGCAACAAAGCTGCTGAAGGGTCTGGAGCAGAAGTTCTATGAGGAATGGCTGAGGGAACTGGGGTGGTTCAGCCTGGAGAAAAGGAGGCTGAAAGGAAACCTTATCGCTCTCTACAGCTGCCTGAAGAGAGGTTGTATGAGGTGGGTGTGGGTCTCTTCTCCCAAGTAACAGGCAAGAGGACAAGAGGAAATTACAGTCTTCCCTACCATATACCGAGCATATATGTTTTTTAGAAAACATTTCTTTACTGAAAGGGTTGTCAGGCACTGAAAGAGGCTGCCCAGGGAGGTGGTTGAGTCACCATCCCTGGAGGTATTTAAAAGACATGTAGACATGACACTTAGGGACATGGTTTAGTGGTGGACTTGGCAGTGGTAGGTTAACGGTTGGACTCCATCTTAAACTATTGATTCTATCATAGGGAATAAACCCACATATGCCTGTCAAACTGTTCCTATAATACATTCCAGTTTTATACATAGAGCTATATAAAAGCGGCAAAACAAGCAGGCTAAACTATTAATTACTTAGTTCTATGATACAGTATGTAAACCTGCAGACACATTTGTGTAATTGTACTTGCATGAGCACGATGTTCCACACTTTTCACATACATAAACATCCACAAAGCCCTGTTGTCAGACCATCCTTTTTTTTTTTTTTCAGCAAATATCAATGAAGCAGCCATCTTCTCTGCAAGGCTGGGAAATACATGGTTCTGTTTTCAACACAGATTTATTCCATTTCACAAGAATTTCAGAATTAAACATTTTTACCTGCTCAAATTTCCCAGCAAACAGACAGTGAATTTAAGTGGAATGTGGCATTCCAGCTTTTGTCCTGAAACTGGACTGCTTCCAGCAGCTCCAAACACACCTCTTAAAAAACCACACAAAATTTAAAAAATATACAAAAAAACCCTTCCATTGCTCAATTTTCACACATTTTTAATCATCAAAAAAAATCCTCTTTTTCCTTTTAAACAGGACAAGTGCTGCTGACAGGGTGCAACACTGAGAACACTTCACTTATGAATCAAATCTAAGGTGGTTCCCACCACCTCTTCAGTTTCGGGGTTGAGTCTATATCCATTAATTCCTCTTGGCAAACCTCACATGCTAGTGATACCAGAAGGGAGTGAAAAGAGGACATGGATAGTAGGGTGGTGAAGAAACTTTGTTTCCCGTAAGTTGTGTGGCCAGCAATCTTGCTAAACCAAACCGATGATCTAGACTTGCTTTACCTGACTACACTGAAGTCCTGGGCTTTCAAAACATTTTTTGAGGAAGATTAGCTAAGTAAAAAGCCATTTGCAGGCAAAGGTTTGGCAATATCAAAGCCCTAAGTAGTTCAGTGCTCAGTTGTGAGGAAGACTTTATGTAGAAGCTTAAATTGCAGGACAGAATCCTGCAAAAATTTGTGTGGGTTCCCTCTGTGCACTGGCATGCACAGAACTGTCACGAAGGAAATGTCTGCAGAAACAGAACCCAGAGAAGTCATCATTGCCCACACAGCATCAAAGCAACAAGGCAATTACCTGACTTGACTAGTTTCTGATCTAACCAGTGGCTACGGCAGCACTTCCAATGCCAATTATTTAAAATAATTACAAGTCACTCATTCAAAGAAAACATTTAGGGAAAACAAGGGTGGAAACTGAAATGTCATTTATTTATAATTTTATTATTTGTAACAGTAAATTTAAGCTTTTCTTCATCACCAGAATTAGAATCATATTTTGTGCAGAGATTCCCACATTTGGAAATTCCTACAACTTTGCTCTTCAAGAAAAAAATAAATGCCACAGGACGCAATAAAAATCAGGAAAGTTGGCAATACAATTCTGAGTAATTTGCTGGAGAAGCAGGTAATTAGAAGTCCCAAATATGACAATGTAAATGGGGAAAAAAAAAAAAAGAAAAGCAGTGAAATGAAAAGTCTTCCTTTAGGAAAATGCGCTTGGCTAACAGCTCTGTAACCATTGTTTGAAACTGTGCTCAGAGAGTGGCCGATAACCCTGCGACACCCTATGGTGACAGCCTTTTGAGAAAAATAGATGTTTCTGCAGATGGGAGAGATATATACAGCCTCTGAGCTCCTCGTCTGCACCCTTCCCACAAATCAAGAGCACCAACAGCCAGATACATCACGGCCCCTTTCATGATAGGCCTTGGCTCCGCAGCAGGTCTGACCAGTGAAACTGGTTCTACACGCCCTGGGAAAAAATGACAGCTTCTCCTTGCAAGCTGCACCGATCATAAAAGGTGGAAGAGGCTTCCATGCACGCCCAAACCTGCCTCTTTCAAAACGCCTGCACACCCAGCACAGCCGGGAGAAGCTTCTGGCCGCTCTCGGCTCAGCTTGGCGTGCAGCCCCACCAGGCCACGGGTGAGGATGTTGTCTCTCCGGTGCCCAACTCGGTGGTGGCCGCCTCATTTTGCAGCTGCCTGCCCTACCTTGTGTTGCTGCTTCTTCCTCTAGCCCCCTCACCCTCCTCCTCCTTTTGCAGCTTTGGCCCCGCTCCACAAATGAGAACAAAATGTCCTAAAAGGCAGCAAGGGGACAACCTTGCCTTGATGTAAGAGGCCAGCTGTTTTTCCTGGAACACACTCCAAATTTCACACCCTTCTTTTCCCCCCTTACAAACGTGGGAAAAAAGGAGCGACCACATGCATAAAAGGGTATTTTCATGCAGGCAGATAAGGCATGCTAATGCACACTATGCTGCTCAGCATGTCTTCCCCATACCTAAGCATTACGCACCTTAGAGAGTCCAATTATAAAAAACAACCTAAATTGCAAAAAAAAAAAAAAAAATCCT
>KL267259.1:35480-66083 GCA_000699545.1 Podiceps cristatus
AAGCTCTTGAAACTCCTTTTGAGTCCCTGCAAACCACAGCAGCTGGAGTTACACAAGCTCCAGACCAAGCACGCTGGCGGTGAGGGCAGGAGAGTCAAGCGGGCTGCAATCTCTGTCGGCATTGCTGGACGCTGGGGCATAGGGCAGTGAAGCCCCTGTATAGCCCAGCAGCCAGGTCAGCCGCCTCTGTTGTCATCCCGCATCTAAGTGCGGACAAAAAAGCATCAGTGCTACTGTGTTTTTTGAGGACCAAAAAGTTTAAGTTCTGCCCTCAGCTCTCCCATATTTTGCCCCTGACCTCCTCCTCTGTCGACAGCATGGAACAACAGTCAAGTCTTTTGCAAGCACATGAAGCTAAAAGGGTACTTTGGGCTGGGCAGCACAGAAAAGGGAGAAAGTGTTCACATACATGAGGAGGATGACTAGACAAAGATACAGCATCACTTCACCAAAGGAAAAAAAAAAAAAAAAAACACCAAGCTAGCAAGCCACCCCAAGCTGAACAAACAAACCTCATGACTGAGTTAACCTTTCCAGAAGTACTGGTCTCAAGTCGGAACTTTACTTGAAAGACTTTCTTAAAAAAAAGACAAACAAGCGGTATAAGACAGAAAGAAGCAAACCTTGAAAGCCACAAGGTTTGGGGCCTTAGGCTATTCCTCAATATCCCAAACACCAAGCTAGCAAGCCACCCCAAGCTGAACAAACAAACCTCATGACTGAGTTAACCTTTCCAGAAGTACTGGTCTCAAGTCGGAACTTTACTTGAAAGACTTTCTTAAAAAAAAGACAAACAAGCGGTATAAGACAGAAAGAAGCAAACCTTGAAAGCCACAAGGTTTGGGGCCTTAGGCTATTCCTCAATATCCCTCAAAAGTTCCAGGCATTTTGCCAGCAGAAGAATCTACCTTCTGGTGTATCTTTGTTTAACTTTGCTTACATTCAACCCCATACTTTACGGTGCTCCAGCTGCTATAGTGATTCATTTAAACATCGGTGTGAGCTTCCTCCCTAAATTTTGATAGCCATGTTTACCAAGAGATTTTTGTCTCCAAATAATTATCAATATTAATGACAAAAATCAAGTCATTTTTATACTTCATAGAGAATTTCTTTTAAAAGTAGTCCTCTAAACACAGAATGAACAGGAATGGAAATAGCAGTCCCCTGCAAGGGTAGTCAGGATGCTTTGAGATTTTTTAATTAAAATAGAGAGCTGTAACTACAACAGAAAAAAAAAAAAAAAAAGAAGAAACCCACAAAAACATATATATTATTTCCCCACCCACTCCACCACCCCCCGCCAATATGCACCACATGAGCCTGTATAATCCGTTGATGTGAAACATCAGCCAGGTTGGACTGCTGAGGGATTTATATAGGTGTGGCCAAGGTATAAGGGATAATGAGAATATCTAGAGCTAATAAATAGCAGAGGGGTAAACCAGCAGGGAGTGAGAAGGCACCCAAAGCAGCAGTTCCCTCCTCACCCTGCTCCACGCGTGAGGAAATGGCCAGTGGTTTGTCCTTCAAGATCTACTTAGGGAACACGAGAACTGTGCCTTACCAAGGAGGAAAGGAGAGAGTAAGCCAGCTTGGCTCCCTGTCCTGTCTGCAGCCATGTCATTGCCAGATGACCCCTTCCCTTCTCCCGAACCCTCCCCAGATGCGAAGGCAAGTCCCTGCTAACAGCTGAGGGCAGTCATGCCCAGCTGCCATCCCAGGCCCCAAGAAAGCCAAAGACAAGGCATTTGGAAAGGACATTTGTAATCACCTTCAGGAAGGAGCTACAGGCACCCAGGGACATGCAACTCGGCTGGGTGGCAAATTTGTTCTTCAGCTTTGAGGAGAGGAAGAGTACGCAGCAGGGATCAGCCTAGTGGCAACTAGAGGCAGTGCTGGGAATTGCCACACTGAGAGGCTGGATAGGCAGTAACCCAGGGGGAGAAGGGAGGGTGACCTTTCAGCAAGGGGCAGAAAGTCCATTACTATACAAATTGCAAGTTTATTTATTCAAAGACAACAGCTAACTAGATCCCAGGGGAACTCCTAGGAACACCTGTGGCAAAAAGGAACTCTTCCCAAACTGTACAGTAGGAGGACTCACCAAAAAAAAAGGCACATTTTTTGTAAAATTTCCACAAAGCTCTCCAATAATTACTTAAGGGGATTTGTTGTTTTGGTAGGGTTTTTTTGATTTTTTTAATGAGAAACAAAGATGTTTGGCCAAAAGTAACGATCTCCATTTGAAAAACAGCACAGTTTTCCACAGAAAGGTTGTTTGGGTTTTGTTTTTATTGAGGGGGGAGAAGATTAAGGTTAGGGTTTTCTTTTTGATACCTAGTATTAAATACATTCCTGACAAAGATTAAAACATTTGTTTTCCTTCTAAAACCAATAGACAGTTTTCAGCTCTTGAATATGCTGATATATTTGAAGAAAAACAAGCATGGAGTGACTTCCAAAGGAATTAAAAGCAGTCCAATACAAATATCAAGCAAAATCCATCCCATCTCACAAAAATTATGTTCATGGATCATATGGCTTGAAATCAAGAGGAGGCAACTAGGAAGCCAAACATGATCAAATAAATGGATCACTGAAAGACCGAGGTAAGAAAATTCTCCAAGGATGGTAACAGAAGACAACGACCAAAGGTGAACAAGTGAGATGAGAACAGCAGAAGGAAACTGGACCCAAAGCACAAGGAATAGGTAGTCCAGGAGCTAAGAAACTCTACAGGAGCAAACAAAAGTAAAAGCTATTGCAAATTGTGGCCCCAGGGGCAATTCTAAAGCTGATGGGACTGAGGTGATAGCATTCATTTACATTGATGCTTTTTCTACAGTTTATGGAAGAGATGGGAACTGCAGAAGATACCTAGGTCTCTTACAGAAATTATTTGTGTTTATGGCCTATGATAGCCATGACAATCTTTTCTATGCACATATGTATAACCAGCACAAACAGCGTTACTGTGTGTTTAACAAGCCTGCATATATTCAGAATGACTAGAATTGCCAGACTGTGGAAGCACTTAGAAGCTAAAGATTAAAAGAGGAAGATCAGGATTTTCAAAGCTGTTTAGACATTCAGAAATGTTAGATGTCTCTTTCAAAGCACCTATACAGGTAAAGTATCTAATCTTCACTGAAGTCAACAGAGCAGGGTGCCTGACTCCAAGGCAGTTTTGCAGTTGCTCTTAGGCACCTACATAGGCTGGAAGAAGCTAAATCACCCTGCAGATCTGGCCTTGGGTGCTGCAGTCATGAATTAGAGGACACTTTTCTGCTACTGCCTTCAACTTAGATAGCATTCGGTGGGGGGGGGGGGTAAAAAGCCTAACAGGCCTGATAAGAGGAGGCTATATAAGCAGTGCTGAGTGATTTGGTCAGTTTAAGATTAAAAAAAAACACCAAACCACCCCCATACAACTGTAGGAGACCCCAAGATTGACCTAGTCTTTTTCTCCCAAGAGCTCTACCAGGCTGGAAGGGACGACAAGTCCCTTTCCGCCGCGGCAGCCTCGTCCCAGGGAAGGAGCCAGGCAGCAGCCCTGGCAGAGGCACAGCCCTGGCCTGCTGCCTGCCTTACATGACCGCTCACGTAATTGCCCCACAAGAGGTGCCAGCTTGCAGATAATACCTCCTCTGAATTCAGGTGGCATACGTGCAGTCCAATGAGCCAAGTTCCTCCAGAGCTGTCGGGGCCTGATTTTTTGGGAAGGTTGTGTAAGCACACGCTCAAGGAGCACCTACGCAGCACACAAGACAGCCAACCCCCCTCTCCTCCCTCTGCCTGCTGCAAAGGATCCAGCCCGCCCGCAGCCGGGAGAGCACGCTGTCTGTCATACACAAAGTTTGGCTTGCTTTCCACACTGCTTTTAGCCGCACGCAGAACTGGGGAGATAAAAAAATAAAGCAGCAAGGAAATGTGCAAGAAGTGCTTCAGAGTGACCAAGACATATATAGCATTATCAGTCCGTCTTACGTGCAAATTCTCTTCTTTGAACCATATTAATTCGGCTATGATACTCTTTATATTATGCACAGCATACAAGTATACCCTCTAATACCATTTCTCTTAATTTGTACATTGCGCCCCATCTTCTCTACATTACTCTGCAGTCCAACCTGTAACAGCTGTGAATATCTGCAGAATTCTCTTTTCCCCTCCATTCTCCATACCCAACATAGTAGTTTTTATGCTGTCATGAAAACAGCGATTCAGAAGTTCCATGGCTGCAGTTTAATCATAGTTCCTTAGATAAGGTCTGAACAAATTCTAGTGTAATACATAACCAAAACTGTATGAAACAGTCATATCCCCCTCATTTTTCACATGCTATGATGCAGTTTGGATCACAGCCTGATTCAGAGGTAGAGAGAAGCTAGTCCAATACAACTGACTGGAAAGATAGCAAGCATAATGATGTGTATCAAGTGATTCATTTTCAACATTAATTTTTAAACATTAATTTCAGCTACTTTGGAAGAAAGGAAAAGGCAACTGCCAAGTTTAGTTAATTTTTGTTTTTAATAACTACATTTTTTTCTTAAACTGCTTCTCCTGTAGTAAAGTAAGCCACTTTGTAATCTCAATTTAAAAAAAAAAAAATGTATCCTCATCTAAAATTTGGTTACAAACTACACAAGCCATAAAGCCCCCAAGTAAAAGATTTAAATTGAAGTGGAACCAATACCTAAACAATAAAATGACAGCAATACAAAAGTTGCAGAGATAGTTGAAATTCTTAGTACATATCTAAAAAACAGTTGTAGTTTCCAAGCCCCAGACATAATTCCTCACAGCAAGAGGGAAAAAGGCATGTTGAAAAATAGCAAAATGTAGCTTGTCAAATGCAAAATAAAAACTTCCCCTAGCTGCTGTTTCTGTATGCTGGGAGCATAAAAATAATATATGAACAGGGAATGTGACAGCCAAAGATGGGCTCAATGATTGTTAGAGCTAAGAAAACATTTACTTCTGCGTTTTGTTCAGAAGTGCTGCTGAGTTTACAACGTGTGTCAGTGCAACCTTAGCCAAAGCATAACAGTGTTTTCTTAAAGAATCCAATTAATTTGTTTTTCAAGCCAGTCTGTTACATGAAGCTGATTCAATCACGCTTTGCTCCAGCCAGTCCTCCAAAGTGCAACAACTACATTTTAAAAAGCCTATTAAAAAAAATTATTTAACACCAGGTCAAATTAGACCTTCAGAACTCCACTGTAAATCCAGTGGAAACCCAGAAATGCTAGTGTAATAGTTTTTACTCAGATTCTACATGCCATAAAGAGGGAAAAACTAAACTTAAACGGGATAGCAGATCTCAAATTATGACTGTAGTGTCATGCAACTAGGCACACCACGCATATATTTTTTTCCTTTTTAAAATAAAATAGTATTTAGGTTTAGCAAAATTTTTTTACTTCCCTTATGCCACTCGATCCCCATTTTCCAAAGCTCTTGGCTTCAGCATTCCCACCCCAGTTCCATGCATCCTTCACCCAACTGTACTGCATTTCTTCATTCACAGCCCTTCCTTACTCCCACCAGTGCTTTTAAGGTAGAAATGGAAACATTTGGTTCAGCCTCAGATTTCCTCAGACCCCAGAGAAAAAGCCCAAAAAGAGACCCGAACCCCCCTAACCTCCAAACCCAGCCGATCAACCTCACTCAAGCAATATCCTTCTGCCACTTTCACCGTCACGCCCTGCCCGAGGCACACAGCAATGCGAGACAAGGGACTGAAAGACCTAACCTGTGCCAGCAGCTCCTTGCACGGCTCCCCACCCTTGTCCCCCAACGAGAGGACAAACCTATCGCAAGGGACAAGCCTGGAAGTTGCCTCCGTTGCAGGAGAACAGCAAGCCACAGGTGATAAGCAATCCTGAGCTAATTGCATTAGAGGAAGACTTCTTTCAGGATCTGAACCAATTTTTATCTTTTAACCTTGATGGACAGGGGGTGTCACATGTGCTAAGTCATTTCCACCTTCTCACTGTCTTAAGAGTTTCCCTACTCTTGTCCTGCATCCCAGCACCATTCACCCCACTGTTCCCTGCTCCAGACCAGCATTAGCTCATGCTGGTATTGGGTTGCTCCAACCTACCTTCCTGGTTTAAAACTAGGGGAACTTTACCTCCAACTTCAAGCAAGGAGTTTACCAGCCACAGGTAAAGAAACAGTGCAATATCACCTTTTGTATCTCTCAGGGGTTCATACCTCTGCACAGTAGCAATGCTCAATATTTACTTTACAAATTCTTTTTGTCTATCATCTTTTTACTGTCTACAGTTAATCAAGAGTGAAATTAGCCTAGATCTAATCAAGAATAGTTTGAAGTCCTGTAACTGGATCCACTCACATGCTTGAAGCTGTGCAAGTCTATAGTTTGTTTACTAGATCTGGATAGGAGTACAAGCCCAGGATAAATGTGGCAAAGTACCCCAAATTAATAAATACAGGATGACATCAATAAGATATCAAGTGGCACTGATGAGGTACTGCATGAAGAGTTACAGGGAAATTCACTGTAGAAAAGGAACTGCATGGTACAAGATAGAACTTTTAAAACTTGTCCAGCACCATCCCAGTGAACATAGCAATATTTATTTCCCTCCCACATAGCTGACAGTGTTTCTGTCACATTCACAGTACCCAGGTATTTCTTCAAGAGGCACCCAGTTCACTGAGGTCTTCCTTGGCACTTCAGACAGTAAAGGTCCATTTTGACTACGCTTTCAATAGAAATTAATTCTCTGGCTTGCTTGACAAATCACTACATGCAACATGGTTAGAGTGCACCTGAATACCTCTTGTTGCTAGTGTTGGGATCCAGAAGATAACACATTAGCAAGGACTTAACAACCAAGCAGTTAACTTCATTAATGGTTTTGTGGGCTAATACTTCGTAAGTTCGCATTCATTGCTACCTAAAAGTTACTCCTGAGGAAAAAAACAAAAAAAAGGCATTTTCTTTAGAGGTTGTCTGATAATATATAAAATGATCATATCTTAGAGAACCAAAAGTTGATTGGCATAAGTCATCCTTAGAGACAGAGTATAAAATAATCTACTCCCAGTCTTCCAACCCAAAAGATTTGGGGGGAACACTGATTCACAAATTAGCTACAATGCCTCTGTTTTTCAGACAGCTTGTCTGTAGATAAAGCCTAAAGGCAAACTTGCAGCACCCCATCCTGACCTCACCTTTTAAATGGAAACTGTGATGCTCCTAAATATATTGATTGGCACACGGATTTTCATGCATCGTGTTCAGTTTAGCTTATCCTTTACAGTTATGCATTTTCAGCCCATGCCTGCCAGACACTGGTGGGACAGAGGGTAGGCAGGCAACAACAGGGTCACCCACTTCAGCCCACCCAGCAGAAGGCTTACCTGCTCTGCTGCTAAACCTCCCCAACCTGAGCCTACGCATACTGCAGCCTGACCTCTGTCCTGAGCCCATATGTACTGCAAAGGTCCAAGAAATTGGCTTTTGCCAGCTTTATTTAAAAGCTCCTACCGGGGGCTTGACCTTGCAAGGTCCAAAGAGGGCTGGAGGGCAAACCCAGCCCCTGGCCTTAGCTACCTGTTGAGATGTTGAAAGTTACTCAAATGCCTCAGGTTGCCAGAAACACAGCCTAGTGTTCAAGAGAGGAGAGCAATCAATAGCACTGCTTTGCTTTACCGGTCAGGTCATACCTGTGTCCTGCTTTAAAGATATTATCAGACATGATAAGAGCATTAGAAAATTAAAACCTTACTGGGAGGAGATAGGCAGACAAGCTAAATTCCAGTGGTCTGATATCTACAAGATCTTCAGCTCACTGATCTTAACAAATTACGTTCGCTTTCTTGTTCACTGCTATACTATTGTTGATCAACATCCATTTCAATACTTTCTGGTGACTACCACTTAATTCATTAAATAATTACAGCTAATAAGCAACCACTTTAGGACTACAAATAGCATCATGCATCTCGAGGAATCTCAGTGTTTATGAAGTGACATGTAAGCTCTACATCTCTGATCACTTCTGAGATGCAGCAGCACTCGAATACAGAGTGAAGAATGCCTTAACCAACAGACGTTATCAAAAATACAGGCAGAGCCCACACTGGCATCAACAGAAAAGACCAGGCAATATTACTACTACTCACAACTTCAATTTTACATCTCCTCCAAAGAGACAAACCTACTCCAGGAAAGTGAACTATGTTGCAGCAGCAAATTCGCTGCCCTTTAAACACACATTTCCAAATTAATTGTATATTGCTAAATGCCACTCAAGCTCTGCTGACATTCTTTATCCACTCAAACCACAGCTTTCTGAGGTTGGTTTACAGAATAATTTGATTGATTTCCTGCCTCTTAATTCAGAGGGCTGTGCATTATTCAGATTACTTGACTAGATGAAAACATTTATTTTATCCTAAACTTCATTCCCATTGCACTGATGAGACAAGCTCCCTCCATATAACATTTTAATTTAATTTTCTGTTGCCACTAGAAGACGCTTCTAGAGGTACTGCACTATTTCAAATTTACAGAAAACTCAGAAGACATAAAGCAGGGTTGGGGGGCTTTTGCTTTTTCAGTCTGAAGCTCAATAAATGTTGAGCAATACTTTAGTTCAATCATTTTTAAGCATTTCAAGACCTCTCCTTTGTGATTTTATATTCCTTCCTTGCAGAACAGTAAAAGCCAATTAGAGTCCTCCCTATTGAATGTTTTGTGAGTGCTCTTTATATGAAACTATATAAGACAACTGTACCTTGGCTTATAAAAAAAAATATGTTGACAGCTATATATTATTCATGTTTTGCTAAGACATGAATAGCAGGCTTCAAGTCCTTCCCACTGGAAGGCAGCTCCCATTACACAGCTGTCCCAGGCACCTGAGCACTTACAAAGCACTCAGACACAAATAAACCTAAACCACATCTCGTGGTGGCCATCAGGTTCTTCAGTGCAGGGTTTGCAGGCAGGCAGGGTTTGTTAGTTACCAGAAGAGGGGGGGAAATACAAAGAACAGATGATCGCAGGGCTCAGCCAAGCTCAGACCAAGACCCTCGACACAAGTACCTCTAGGCTTGGAGGACAACATTTTTCAGAGCACCCCAGTCACCTCAAAAACAATCCTCAGAAGAGATGCAGGCACAGTAAGATTAATTTATTTGGGCATCATACCTCAAAATGTTAGGTATTTAAATAGTCTTAAATACTTAGTCCTTTGGCATTTAAGCTCTATTGTAAATTACTTGGAGATTAAGTCACTGCAGTATTTGGAGCGCACTGTGCTTTTCATCACACTTTCAGATAGATTCCATCCCTCAGCCTCCATCACGGCAGCATCCAGAGGAAATTCCAGTCCAGAACAGATCTTTAACTGAAGTCTCTGGGCATTACGGTCAACAGGCTGCTACAAGTTAGAATTATCTTTGTTTCTCTGGGCCTGAGAATCAAAATCAACTTCACTTAGCTGAGTGTAGTCTCACTGATATGTAATTGAGTGATAACCATCGGGTCCTTTGCCTGGAGAAGTGAGTGGTTAGCTTGCACACATCAAGGGACTGATTTAAAAATCAATTAAAACTCTGACATGGGGCAATTTTCTCTCTTAAAGGATTTCAAACCTGCAAAGCCAGTGATGGGGACACTGTCGGATGGTGGGGTCTGCAGCAGGCACGTATAAAGCGATGTGCATATCGAAGGGCTTACGTATTGAATTGAATGTTGTTAGGCTTCAATAGCTGAACAGGACACAAACAAGGTATCCTTAATACAGGCCTACTTAGTATGGATGACTTCACATAAGGAAAATGGAAGCAGTTTTCTAAAGCTTAGAAAATGTCATGTCCATTTTAATGAAATAAAAAATGTTTAAAAAAATCAAGAAACACCATGCTGATAATGAGTTAATAAACAGTCACCCATAGAGCCACACACTTGCAGATACCTGTGGTTCAAAAAGGAGCATCATGATATTTCTGCAATTAATCTCCTTCACCAGTGACATCTAGCAAATGAAACATAATGTATGCAGGACAAACTGCACCAAAAAAAACAAAATTACACAGGACACCAGTTATAAGACAGACACATAACAGGTGGTTTGTAAACTCTGCAATGTAATCAAACAAAAAGAGATAATCTGAAGAGAAACATGGAAAGGGAGAAGGATGAGAAAGGAAGAGAATCACCACAAACAGTAAAATCTTCTGTAAATTGTAGTCAGGGAAGGAGGAGCACCAGGAACATAAATTCTTGTTGCAGTCCTGGAAGGAGACTTCTTTAGCCTTAATGTCCCAGCATTATACCACACACTTAATCTGCTCAGAACTGAAGCTGACAGCTTGCTAAATGGTACTAGCTCAAGTACCAGACTCTAAAAGTATCTCATATTTGCGTGTTGAGAGCATGATTTGAGTTCTCTAAGCTACAAAAACTCTAATCAAGCTTGCTCTAAAGAGACTATCGCTTCTCATGACCAAAAACATCTTACCTGCCTGGTTTATCTAGCAGCTTTCAGGCAATATTATGGTGAATAGTTTAATTCCAGTATCTAGTTGATATCAGAGTTTAGATTATGCTACTTAAAATGAAAAACTTGATCAGGAAAAAATACTTATGTTAATCTAAATATTTATTTTTACAGCCTTAGAGACAGTCAGAAGTGGTCAAAGTGGCCACATTTACTTTTTGACACACACAAGTTTCTGTACATGAGGATACCCTGGGATATGCCTACACATGTAGGCTTTCCAAGTGGCAAAGAAGAGCTAAAATTAATGAGACCAAGTTACCTCTTCCTCACATCTTTTGTCCCCTAAAGAACACCTGAAATATTTCCTTTTAGCACCTTAATTGGGCAAAACGCAGGCTGCAGCGTGCCTCATCTGGAGGGATGCGGGCGCAGCTCAGCCTAAGACAGTGCATGGTATCCAGTACAGAAACCGGCTGCGGCTCCGAGAGGAAGAGCAGCCCTGACCTCCCCCACCTCTCCTGCAGGAAGGGATAACGTCCCTATGCAGCCTCCTCTCCCGATTGCACCATGTTCTTCCACACATCTGGTATCACTGAATCCCTCTTGCCACAGGAAAGATGGGAAGACACCAGAAGAGAGAGACTTTGGAAACGAGGAGGGTTCCCAGCCACCTGCATGCCTCTCCTGTCCCTGGTGTTACTTCTGGCTTTGTGCAAGTGCTACTTCCAGTTAGATTAGATTAATTCCCTTCCCCATCGCTTCCTTGGTTTGGCCACAAGACTAAAAATCCATTATTAACACAGCTTTAGTCATTAATCAAGGTAACCTTTTTTTGTTTTCCAAAGTTTCTCATGTTCTTATCTTCACATAATTGAGCATTTACACTTCAGAAGAGCATCACCTGAGGGAGTGGGGGCAGATTTAGAAAGGTTTGGGTTCCCTCCCCCCACACTCCTTTAAGTTTAAGAAACAAGAAAAAAAAGAAACTTTGAAAGGGGATGAATTAAATTACTAAAGCCTTAGGGCAGAGTAACTTAAAGACTGATAATGTGTAAGAGTTTCTCTCATTCACCACAGAAACTAACATTTCACATGACAGGAAATCAACAAGCAATAGAGTTGTAACATTTTGTCCTTATATAGGAGCATGTTATCAAAAGATACCCAAACAGCCTCCCAAGCCTTTGTTTTGCAGTTATCCCTCCAAGGCACAGACAACAGTGGATTTTCCAAACTTTTGTGTCAGAAAAACTCCACCTCATCAGATCCAGTCATTTGCATGAGGAGTCACAGGTTTGCTCAAACTCTGCCCGGTCACAGGCAGGGTCCCAGTAGAGCCCTCTTTGCTTGGGCAGGACGCTCCACCCACAGGGATTCTGGGCTGCCAGACCCTCAGGCAACCTTACCAGCAAAATCTTGCTTTAACCAGGGATTATTTCACAACTCAAAGGCTCCAAAAGCCCCCAAAGCAGTGCAGGCATGCCCGGCGTACCCCCAAAGTCAAGAACAACACTGAGCTTTTGCCTGTGCCCAAATCCCGACCAGCACAAGCAGCTCAGTGAGCCAAATGCCTTGTGTTTTGCACCCAAGTCACAAGCATATTATTTCTGAAAATAATCTACTGCTTAAAGCTGCACTCGTTTCTTTCCATAGGTGAGTTTTGTAGCACATTGGTCTCTTCTACAATAGCCGTTTTATACTACCTCTTTCCATAGACCAGTAAGAGGGGTTTTTTTTACTATAGAAAGAGTAAGAATTAGAATAGGGCAGTTATGAAAGCAGGGAACAAATACCCGCAACAGTTGTTTAACAGTCCCATTTTATCACTACCCTGAAAAAAAAGTGTCATAAAAGCAAAAATACTGCTTCCAAACAACAGCCACATAAATCCACTCTCAATGATGCAGCTAATTTGTTATGGGATATTCGTTATTTTAGGCTTCATTTCCATGGAGAAAAGTAATGTATTTCCTGCTGTTGTTACTGGTGGTGTGAATGTAACTCAAACATCAACAGAATCTAGAAACCAATTCACCTGTAAAAAGCTGACTGCTGCAACCAAGAAAATATCTGAGGCACTGAGGAGAATCAAAAGGAGTTAGTAAGACAAAGAGCTCTCTTTTCCACAAGTTGCAGAATATTTGAAAAGCATTATGGCAACAATTTCTGCTTATCAATTAATTTGAGGGAGCCCAGATCAACAGTCATGTGGGTGAAACCTTGTCCCCAGTACTGCTGGGATGATTTCTCTTGAATTTGAAGGAGGTGAGATTTTTCTTTACAAAAGAGTGCAAGGACATACTATGGCTCAGATTCAGGCTCTCAGGCAACAAGTCAAGCATTTTACATATCAAACAGACATGCAATGGCTAAATCCTACTCCAGTAGGACTCAAGCTGCAATCCTTTGCATTGCTAGCGCCACACAAGCATTACATGATCTCCTGCAAGGTAAGAGTCCACAGAGGCAGAAGAGTCAAACCCTTCTGATGGGTATAAACTCATCTAATAATCTCAATTTTGCATGAAGAGTCATTACCTGAGACTGCATGCCTTTCCTAGAGATACATACACTCATGCTACTTCTCGGTCTGTCTTTCCCTGGTCTTTTTCCATTTGCCTGTCTGATATCAATGGACATCCAGCCTCACATCTAGACATAAAATATTGCTACTTGGGAGTTATTTTAAGGATGGTCAGTCATTAAGAACTTCTGTCCTCATAACAAATCCCAGACAACTCTCCAGACAGTACTCCACCACAGCCTGCTGAAACCCTAGATCAAACCCAACGCCAACCCTTCTTAATGTACAAATCAGTTTGTGTCCCAGTCCCCCAAGTCAGAGGGCTGGGATGTTGCTTCTATAAACCAGGGGTAACCCAGCTCTGAGTAACACTCCAGATCCCTGTCAGACATTCACGACCCAAGTAATACAAGCAAACAATAAGAAACTCCACAACCCCAAACTGTGTATTGACTTCATCAGAAATTATTTGAATTTAAACCCTAGAAGTCCAGCATTGCCCATGTCAGCCCCTTCTTATAAGAAACCATAGAGACCACACTTTCTTTTTGTACAACAGATTTATTCACTACTTCCTTGCTGCATTTTGCATCTTCTACAAGGCTACTTACTGGGACTTTGTTTCTTAGCCCACCTTGTTTCAGAAAGTTTAGAAAATGGAAAAAAGGGACATTCAGAAGCCACAAAAAGTCTGGGCTGGTTTGCATTTGTTTTGAAGACAGTTTAAAAAAAAAAAAAATCAGCACATCCCAAGCACTGCTACTGCCACTATTTCCTCTAATGATCCCAAGCATTGCTACTGCCACTATTTCCTCTAATGCATACTATAACTGATTCAATTTGGGTTTCGTTCTATATCTTGCAACACTTGGGCTATGTTTTTATTCACAAATAAAATTTACTGAGCATTGGAAGATTAGGAAAAAGCAAGATGTCCTTAACACTTGATGCACTTTATTGAAAATTTAGAACAAGTAAGGCTTAACTCAGCTCTAAAACTAATAAATACTTTAGTTGTTTTATGTTATGGGTAGTGTTCAGTGGCTTGCATGACTAATTAAACAATCTTGAGTTTGCTTTGAAGGCTAAGCCATCCTAAATAGCTTTAAATTACATTCTATCAAGCTAAGCTTAGAATTAAAATCCTCATTTGTAATAAGGAATTTTACTGTGTATAAATGCTATTAGAGGGGCTGTATTGGAAAGTTCAGTAATCTGGATGTCTTCTGGCCCTTGCAGCAAACGTACAGAAATCCTAGCGTTCTTGCAATGAAAGCCTCCTTCAGTGTTAAGAGATGAAGCTTCTCAGGGAAGGTACAGGAGGAAAAGTGCTTCTGGGGGGAGTTTTGCATAGGATGGCAAGGAGGACACAGAGGTGTAAGCCAGATTGGGGAGTGAAGGCAGCTGGTCAGGGACAATAGTGGTGAGAAAGGACACACCACATAACAAGAACTACCCCGATATTTTATCTGCTCCACATGGCCCATAGCCAGCACTAGGGAGGTTCATCTATCATCTGTCGCTACCCAACACTGTAAAAAAGTCACCAGCATATCCTACATCTGCTTTGGTTTAGGGAGTCAAACAAATTATTTGAGATCACAGCTCCTCCTTCATATGCAATATTTGGGTTTTCATTCCCTCTAAACGAAGTGCAACAGCAGTATTCTTTTTTTCCATCTGCAAACATACAAGAGTCACACCAGGCACACAGGAAGCCACTGCCTAGGTTGCAGAGCAGAGTCGGGCACACACACATCACTTGGAGCAAAGATGGCATTTTGCTGCGAAGGTTTCACACCGCTGTCACTGACTATGCCTGCAACCCCTCTTTGTGGGAGGAGGAAGAAATAGCTGTGTGCAGTAAAACGTATCCTGCAGCTCTAGGTCTGATCAGTGGCAGGAGCAGATGCCAGTCCCTCATGTCAGGCTGCCTCCTATGCCACCTCTCTGAGACGAAACAGGTAACCCACACCTGCTGCACAGCAGTTTTGATCCCCAAACCATTCGAAGTCAGTGGAGGCATTCCAAAAATATAAACACTTTCAGAGGAGGATGGTTTTCACCCTTTAAATAATTAACTCATCTTTTTCATTCACCCAGCAGGACTGGAGCTGAGCCTGCTGTAGGAGAAGCATAACAGACCACTCGTCCTTTCGGCTGCTGCCTGCAGCGCATGCGTTGTGCTTAAGCAGCTTGAGTCACTGCCTATTAAACAATTGTTCCTCCTTCTCTTTCATTAAAACCATCCTCAAAATCCTGCCTGGCATCTCCCTGCAGTTAAGTGGATTTTTCTGTGCCCATGTGCATGGAGGGGAGAAAAGGATCCTTTTTTCCGTGATTACTTTCCCCACTGACCTGGTGGTTGAGAAATATCCTACATTTTCACTGTTTGTCTTTACTTTCAGCTCTTCCACAAACCAAAATGTGAAGCGATCCATGCTTTCACTGGCACGGCTCTGCCTTGTTTTCTTTCCCCCTTAACAGACTCATTCATGTGTAGGAGGCTTTTGATCCCGAGTTTAGATATTCATCCCTCCTTTACATAACCATAAGCAATGGCAGGTACTTATGTAAACTGCAGTTGGGTCCTTGCACCCTGTGCACCAAGCAGAAGTCTTAAGCCATTAACAACTGCCCTCTGCTTTGAGCCGCCCCTTTGCAAAATAAGCCACAGGCAGAGCGAAAAAACAAGATGTGTGTCAACATACAGCAAGCAAAAGCAAGAAACATCGCCCGGGAACTCCTGTCCTTCCCAGTTTTCTTCTTGTGCCAACGCGCAGCCCATTGAGTAGGGACCGAGGCCACCGGTTACCTCCAGCACACACTCATCACCCCTGCTCCAAGCCACCACCTCACTGCTGGAAGCTGCTGCAGAGTTGGGAGTTCAGTTAACTCTGGTGAAAAAAAGGGACTAAGGGGGTTGGTTTTATTAAAGCTGCTGTTTTGTAGCCTGGTGATTACCTAAAAGCAGAAGTTGGGTTCAGCGCCTTTCAGACTTGAAGACACTAAATCCCACAGCATCTACCTCCATGGCAGAGTCCCTGTTATCCCCACAAGGACCTGAGACAGGCCCCGGGGAATGAGGAGCCCCTGAAGGAACAACTTGTATTGTTGGGCCACAGAAACACCTCTAAAAGCAGTTCCAGATTTTTCCACTTACAATATAATATTTGGTTAGAGGGAAATGGATATTACCAGAAATGAAAGCATTTGACAGTGAATACGTTAAGCAAGGATCTTATTTTAGTTACTGCAACCACTAAATGTGTTTTTAGCTCACAAAGAAATGCATCCTCTCCACAGCTTCACTTTGGGAAGGCAGAAGGTACCCTGCACACACACTTTACATTTCCCACAGTTCATTCCTACAGGAGGAAACACGCAGCCTTCGCACACTATCTGCACAAGAACACCCAAAAGAGTCACCCAATACAAGGAATTAAAGTTACTCACCACATGGCTTCAAAGCTCCAGTGAATCCACCTCTGAAGGACATCCCTAGGCTCTACCACCACATTTTTTAACACACAGCTGTAGGACAGGAAGGAGCCCCTGAGACTTTAAGGGCTCTGAACAGTTTATAGACTCCTACCCTCACCAGTAACTGCAACAGTCTCCAGACAAACAAAAACACGGACCACATCAGCTTCCAAAAATGATGCACTCAGGATACAAGTGCACCCTAAAGCCACCACAGAGCTCACTTCAGTCCTGCTGCAAGCCACTGAAGCAAAGGCAGCCCAGGCAAGCAGGGACATCACTGAGGAGGAGGAAGCAACAGCTTTTTAACTGGCCACAGGTCCTGCCTTATCTACAGCAGCTGGTTGCACCAGACGGGAGGCAGCTGTGCCTGTCACCTGGGCAGCCTCCGCACGCTCACCTGGGGAGGATTTCTGCTCAAGACCACTCACCCCCCCCATCCATTCTTTACTGTCAAATTCACATTTAATCCCCTTGACACCAGGGCATGGAGCTAAAGCTTTTGTAGCCCCTGAGCAGCATTGCACCTTGGCCTCTTCTGTTTTCTGATGTATCTTCTTTAATATCTGTTGATGACATCTTTGAGCACCTGTAAAACCAATACGAGGTCTAAGAGAAATCAGTGCGTTACCTTCCACTACACAGCAAGAAAGAGAAAGAGAAAATAAATGCTGTTATTAGATATGGATTTACTTAAGGAAAATATTGTCAGGATCTGAACAAACCCCTACAGTTCTGTGTTGTGGAAGGTGCAGTAATGAAAAATATTATTGGATATAAAGGAAAGTTATGACACTATAATGTAACACAGACAAGTGAGAAGACGTATCAGTCATTATCTAGAATAGAGTGGACTCCTGTGGTTTAATTTTTCATTACTAATTTAATGTACTTACAATGCTACATGATAAAAAGTGAAAAAGAACAATAAGAAGTGAGCATCGTGAGAACAAAACAGGACCTGCAGAATTCAGATTTCAATAAGTTACTTGAGAAAATGTCCAAGATCCCTTGAGAGCTGAATAACATCCATTAACATCCAATAAAAGATCTAATAACAGAGACATAAAAGAAATGTGAAAAGAACATTTTAATAAACACGAATTATGAAATACGTTTCTTTACATATCTCAGTTCTGCTATAGGAAATTATTTCACAGAGAGAAAAAAACAGTTTTGCTAAGAAGGAATGCTTTGCAAACGTTAGCTCAGCAATCACGCTCCTGTGTTTCAATGTAAGCAGTTTACTCTGTGTTCTCTTGTGAACCCGTAACCCTTAGGGTCTTGCAGTATACTCTCTTGTAGCCATGTAACTGATAAATAACCCCATGCAAGTAAACAGACTTACACCGCAGTAAAGGCGGCATGAGAGGATAATCACACTTTGCATCATTTGCTGGGAAAATTCTTTCAAACATGCTCTGCGTGTCTTCTGGGGCAGATTCATAATGCAGCAAATACAAGCCAATGCCACCTCGAGCTTGCTGGTTAAGCTCAGGTCAAACAGGTTTCCAAGGCTAACTAGAATGAACTGTCGTAAGAGCCCAGTTAGCCACAAGTCAGCTAGTAACAATAGTTTAAAAACGCAGTGTCAGGGATAGATCAGGGAGCCCTGACCAAGACCACAGTGAAATATGGACACAGGTTGCCTTGAAAGTGTGTAGGGCTTTTGGTATTTTCTTTGCCCCAAGTGAGAGTCACTGGACGACATAAGTTTTCGAAAAGTCTAAATTGAGATTTGCGAACTTCTCTTTTTGTGAATGCTTTGCCCTGTATCCCGTAGGAGAATATATATTAGTAAATTTAAGTGACTTCACAGAGACCTTCCAGTGATATTTAGGTACCAAACATCCCGCTATGATCTTCAGAATCTTAGCAATAAACATCCATGTTTGAACATTGGCTTACAAAACTGAAAATGCAGAAAGCCACCGCAGAAACCACTATGTGACTAGGAAGAAACACTGCCTATTTGTGCATATGGAAACTGGCTGGGAGGAAATAGAAGACACTGTGTTAATACAAATGAAGGAAAACTCCATTTGGCTGCAAAATTATCCTCACCAATAATATTTCCTTCAAAACAGAAACTTTCCCACAGCTGTTTTGACCCACTTGCATTGCATTGCTGTGTCTGTAAAATGTAATTAAGGACTGCTTGCTTGGGGGAAATGAGTGATCTGATTAAAAGTTATAGAAAGGAACAGAGGGGGACAGGTCGGGGGGCAGGGGTGGCGAGTGGAACATGATCCAGCAATATTGAAAATATTGAAAATAAACGGTAAAAATACTTGCAGACGTATAGCATTTTATAATGAAACCAGCTTCTCTTCATGCTCCTCATACTCAGCAAAGAGTTTTTTCTTTAGAAAAAGGAAGTCTGGGAATGTTTCCCCAGATTACCTGTAGCAGAAGCAAAAGCCATTGTTTTCCTGGGTACCTTTGGACATATTATTTGCCACCAATTTCTAATGTTGCTTTTCACAGCATTTTGGGACACCTGAAGCTTGTAATATTCAAGCCGGTAGATGCAAACCATCTGTCTCCTTTTCAAAGAGTCAAGCTTTCACTCACAAAGCCTCTCCCTCCTCTTTCTCACGCACTGAGGTGAATTTTCACCACCTGAATTTTGCTTCTTTTTTTGGCTTTATGAGCTGTGTCATCTGTGACTGAATGCCATCAAGTATCACTTAAGCCTATTTCCACAGTAAGGAAATAATTGGAAGTAAAAACTGTTCAAGAAATGCTCTCTGGCCCCCTTAGCAATGCAGAGCTTGATTTGCAGCAGTGGCAAACAGGAGAAATTCTGGCTGGAGTCTGTAGGAGTTATGTTTGCTCAGCATCCCTGAAAAATCATACTTTGGGTACCTTGCATTGAAATCTGCAAATGGAGGCAGCAGCATATGCTTTTGAAAATCTAACCTTATGTGCATTTCAGACTGAAAATTTTCACACTGGTCTGTCTCTCTGTAAAAGAAAAATTTCTCCAGGGGGTTTTACAGTATCCTGTCAGATGTTTGGTACTTAGGGAAGTTTAAAAAAAATAAAAACAAAAATAAAAAAATCCACTGATTATAGTAGAATATTGGGTCATTTATTTCTTTGGGAAAACCATATTGAAAAGATAACATTAAATGAATCTCAACGGGTAGTACATATGTTTGGTAAAATCTATTTTAAAGATGGATTTAATTGACAAGCCTATCACTATTTAAAAAAGAATGAAAAACATATGAAGGCAGACATCTTTGTTGAACTATTAAGTGTGAATTCATAGCTGGACATAGTGCCTGTGTATGCACAGTTCATTAACTGCACAGCTATTTGGTCCAAGGCATTTACAAGCTCTTCTGTGGAAACTTGAGGAGAAGGAACCTATGAAATCTTTTGGATTTACAAAGCAGTGAGCAGAGCTTTTAAATACAGCCAACTGCTCAGCCTCAGACTAAACTCCTTAAAGGGTGTTCATAAATCCACATCCCCACTAGATACGGAGAGAGAAGCTGTTGGGCTTCCTCTGGAGACGTCTGTGGGACTTTCTAAGTCGTACGAGTCTTTAAATTGTGGGTGAAGGACTAAACAGCCAATTGGCACCCGACAGTAAGCTGAGGTTCTTCTTTGTCACCGTAAAAAAAAAACAAAGAAAACCAAAAAAACCCCAAACCACAAAAAACACGAGTGCGAAAATAACACCAGTGAAAAGCGAAGGCTACAAAAAATCACATGCTTGTAAGTCGGGAATATGTAAGTAATTAGCAAGTCCTGCAACATTAACGGTACCACAGTGCATGCTTGTAGGATCTTTTTTTTTTCTCCTTTAAAAGTAAAATACTGTGCTTTGTTTGCTGTGCCGACTTCACCTCCCGTGCAGCTGTGCCGAAGGCGCTAGCCCCCCAGGATTCCCTGGCGCTGGCATTGCATTTCGCGGGGCAGGGGGATGCCCTGGCTCCTCTGGCTGACGCAGAAGGCAGGTGAGCTGCGGTTACGCCTCGGCTGCCACCCTCCCTCCAGGAGCAAACTTCAGAGCAAACACCAACCTCTGCATGAAAAACGGTGCAGAAGGAGCGGGCTGGACAAGGGGCTGTCCCCCTCTCCCACCGTCCCCTTCCTCACGTGGTGCTTCTCTGCAGAGTACAAACTCGGGCGCAGCCGGGAAACAGCAGCTTAATCTTGCTACGACTGCAGGTTTGCGCCTGTGCCCGAGGGAGCTGGTAGCGGAGGAAACGGCCCAAAACTGGGGTACCGCTGATGGTAGCACGGGGTTCAGTTCGACCCGTGCGAGGGCAGCTTTCCTCCCTGTGGTGTGCCGCCTGTACTCCCGGCACGTGCGGAACCTGAAAGGGCTTAGCCAGGATGGGAAAGCCAGCTGTCCTACCACGCTCTTCTGTAGCACAGATTGTCCTTCTGAGGCCGGGTGTGGTGAAGAAAAGGGCCGGGTGCTAAAAATGTGAAATCACATCTGAACCGCATTGAATGCATAGGCTTTTTGGTTTTAAGGCATGCAGCTGATCCCTATTTTTGAACACATTCCCATTGGTATGGCTGGAAATTGCTAAGAGCAGGTGTCCGTCCCCTGACTTTGGAACATGCAGGGCTGACATGTTCTCCATGAGCTGCAAACCCACTGAACCCAAGCGCTGGGCAGGTGTAACATCAGAAATCCCACACTTAGTTCTCCTCCAATGAAATATTCAGCATCCTTCTCACTCAGCTATTGAGAACATGTTTGCTTCTTTACTACATCCATTGTTTCCTTTCATGGACAGATCCCATTCATTTAAACTATTTCAGAAATACTACATTCATTTGAAGCTGAAACAGCCTCCATAAAGATTGCAGCTAGACCACACATTTACACACAAAAAACAGATTTGTACTTGGTGTGGACTGCCTGCATACTTACTACAATGCTCATTTTCTTCTTTGAATAAAAGTGCAGATTTTTTCCTCCATTTTTTGCCAGCACTATTAACTAGCTGCATTCTTCCTTTTGGTTGTATAATCTGTGTCCTTCTCTGATCCTCTCCAAAGTAAACAAGTCATTTTTGACTCCAGGACGCTATGCCAATGCCACCACAACCTTCCCTTTGCAATATCTGTGTCATAAGTAAAGGCAATGCCGGGTCTTCAAGAAGAGACCCTTTTCGCTGGGGTAGGTCGGTGTTGCTCTTGGGAAGTCGCGGTGCTGCCGTTTACCCTGGCTAAGCTCCTACCCTGGCTCCTTACGCACACCGTGGAGGTCTTCAGTGCCCAGGATGACCCTGTCCACACCAGAGGATGGACTTTTGCTGTCATCCAGGGCAACACAGGAGAAGCCAGGGCAGGAGATATCACAGCTCTCCCTCCCTCCCCACCTTCGGTTTGGCAGCCTGGGAGAGGGGAAGGGCTCTCCTCCCCACCCAGGGACCCTGGGAGCTGGGGGCTCGTGCCTGGAGGGTGCCGGCACTTGGGGAGGTGGGGAGTGTGCAGTTGGTAGGGCCCTTGAGCGCGCGCCAGGCAAGCGACCTGGGAGGCTTTGCAGGGGGATGCACAAGCTGGTTTTAATGGACTTTGTGGAGTCCGAGAGCTGGCTCAGCTGCCTGTATAAACACAGCTAGTAATACCATTGATGTAAAACTTGTGTTGTGAGACAAGAATCAAGCTCTTTTTATTCCCCTCATACCTTGTTCAAAACTTTATCAGGCAGATGAATCAGATCTCGGTCTCCTAATGTCACAAGCCTAAGGTTTCCCCGAATGTCCTGCCATTCCCCAGCGCAGGCAGAGCAAGAAAGCAGCGTACCAGCTTCCTTGTACTTTAGTTGGGGTTGGAGCAGCCATGCAAATGCTATTTATTCCCACAACAGCCACCGCGTGCCATGAATGGGTTTATAGTTGGAAGAAGAGATGTACCATGGGGAAGACTAGGCAGCTTCTTGAGGCTCATTTAGGAAGTGCTGGTGGTTTTCAATCTGCCCTTGCATCACTGACCAGATATTGGAGTCACACAGATCAGGTGAAGAGTGACCCTTTCCCATTGCTGATAGTCCTCAAGCTCCTGAAATCTGATGAATTCAGGATCTCTCTGGGGCGATTTTGGTGGAGTACCCTTCCGGATCCAGAGGGGACACTCTGCCAAGAGGTACTATGATATGTGAGAGCAGATGAAATAAAGAGAAACGTTTGTTTCTGGGCCCTTTTCATAAACAAATGCCTTTAAGGACATCTTTATATCTATGAGAAACTTCTGCTTTGAGCTGTGCCACGTTGCTCGTTCTTGTAATCTTCCAGGTGCCCCCTTCATTGCTGGTTTTCTTCAAGAGCGGGGTAACTCCCCTGCTGCACAGGGGCTCTGCATCCTGCCTCCCATCAGCCTCCTGTTAGGCAAAAGCCCCCACTGAAACTACATCGCAGGAGAGCTCAAACAGCTCACATGGCCCCACGAGAGCATATTTTTGGAAGAACAATTCAGTTGTTATTTCTGAGGCACCAAGCACAGTGGCAAAATTGTTCTCCTTTGACACCGCTTTTGTGAAGGTTTACTGATACGGCTTGGTAATGCTACTTGAGGTGAGGAAACCTAGTCCTAAACCTTGTGGGCATACTGTGGTGACCTGGGCTTATGGCTTACAGCTTAATTCACTGCAAGTCGATTACAATTATGGATGTTAAAAAGGAAAACTAGGGGAGCACTGTGGATATGGATCTTTTTTCAAGGACAGGAATAAAAAGAAAGAAATTTAAACAGTGTCATACAGGTGAGTCTTAAAACAAAAGACATAATTTCCATTAGTAAAATACTCCATTTCCACTAACACTCCATTTCCACTCTGAAGATTGATACTACAATTTGTGTAGCTCAAAGCCACTTGTGCCTTTCTCACTCTTTAGATAGATAGATAAAATTCCAATTCATTTCAATTCAAGGGTTTCTATTTAAGTGCTGTTGGTATAATCAGTCTATTAAAATGGGAGGTGTTAATTTTCCAGTAATCACTACACTTTTTTTCTCTTCCTATCTCCCAATTGAAAGGACAGCCTCATCCTGCATGGTTAAAATCTAGTAATGCATTTAATGCCAGGCCATGATTTTAGACCTCCAGCTGTTTTACTGGTTGTGTAAGTAAAAATAAGATAATGTTATGCTTGGTAACCATGGTTTTTGTAGGCATTCACATTTTACAAATCACTGCACAGTATGCAAACCATTATATATATTTAAAATGTTTAAAATCAAGCCTACCAGGAGTCTACCACTTCCATTATTTAAGGAGGGGGACTGCTAGACTGTGAAGAGTGATATATTCTATCAAGCTACTCAGTGGAGTTATATTATCAGTGCAAATCATGTGAAAATATGTGCTTCAGCAAGACAAGAAAGGAGTATTCTCTGCTATAAAAAGTGTGCTGTGGGAAGCTAGATGGAGTCATTGGTTTTGCGTAATATATGAGTAAAATCTTATTTGTTCAAATAATAAAAAAGGAAAAAAGCAGAGCACAGAGAGAAGGCAAGCATAAAGTACTTGTTTATTCTCTCACTGTACAAAAACCTGCTTCTACTTCAAACAAAGGAATCGAGTCTCATCTTCCGCAATTTTAGCCAGGTGTAACTATTCATCTGAGCAGAGATCTTCCTGATTTATACAGGCAGGAGCAAAAGCAAAACCAGGGTCATGAAGAAGCAGCTTATTGATTTGTTCCATGCGCACAGGCAAAAATATTATACCTCACCAGCATGGTCATAAGCATGTACTTAAATCCAGGTAAACCTTAACTGGAATATTTCTTTGTAAGAAAACACTGGTAAGTGGAGCTATTGACAGCTACATTTTCAAGAGCATCTGCTTTCAGAAACAGCAGCCATTCAGAACAAATGTTTTTGGAGGCAGATTGCGCTGCTCTGATTAGGAGTACAGGCAAAGATAATGGATAGTACTCGGCTGCACCTGAAATTGCCTTTAAAGTTCAGTATGAAATTTGTAGCAGGAGTAGGAAAAAAATGGCCTCTGCTTGTGCTGTAATTTTTCAGAGAACATGCGTATAGCACTCTGGACAGTTAGAGCTCTCAATTTTAATTAAAAAATCGTAAGTATTACGCAGTACAGTCAGACCTGATTAATCGGGGTGGAGCTGGTTTATGTGTATGTCTGGGAATACAAATGTTTTGGGTATTAATCAGGCTTGCTGTATTGATTTATTTTAGATATTTATTCAGATTGACCCCTGTTTACCAACCTCCAGCATTCAAAAACATCAATCAGAGCAAAATCATAGCACTGCCTTACCAATTTTTTTTTTTTTTAAAAAAAGGGGGGGGGGAATATATGTTCTTTTTCAAACCATAGTCCTTATGGGTTTTGTTCTTTTCAGCTTTAGGATGCATTTGGGTTAACTCCAGAGCTCGCTCTTCACCACTGAAAGCAAAAAAAAAAAAACCACAAAACCAAAAACAAACTCTGAAGTTTAAGACAATAACCCCACTTCATGAACTGGAGTGGTAATTAAACTTTGATTAGGGTAAGAAGAGCATATGAGAGTGGTGGCAACAGCAGCTTTAATAGGCATCTCCTGATCCATGCCCAGAAGGTCCCCCAAAGGTTATTGTAGCCCGAGAGCTGAAAGCATATATTCTGCCAACAGTGCTCTGCATTACCTGTTTGAAGGCAGATTTCAGCAATGTGAAGAACCCATTTGCTTAGTTTTAAATGAGGAAAATCCCCAACTGCTTCTCCGACCGGATAAGTTTCAGTCCCATGTCCTGTTCATCTTCCCATTTCCTTGGGAAAGAAAAGATGGGCCGTATACAGAGAGCTCTCCTGAACTGCTCCTGCCTCTGGTGTGCTCTGTGGGCTGTCTCCTTCCCCAGCGAAAAAATATCTGACATAGGAAAGAAGAAGTGTTTCAGCAGCCTGAGCCAAACAGGAGAAGGAGTGGGTTTAGCCTGACACAGCGAAGTGGAAACAGACAGAACTAATTTCCATCAGGAGTGACCACAGTGGCCCCATATCACTGGGGGGAGGTTGTTATTTAATTCCCTGGATTAGTGCATTCAGCTATCAAGACAAACATCTTGAAATATTTTTCATCACAGTGGACAATCTAGAAGTCTCACAAAAGGAAAACCACATATACAGCTGAACTCAAATTCCACTTTCTCTGTGTTTTGGCCACAAAATAACAATTTCACAAATCACACCCTATTCATTCTGCTGGAAATATCTTTGCAATGCTTTAATAATAATTTTCACACACAACATCTGTGAAAACCTGCTATACAAATGTTATTTCCTTTTAACAGACATCTGACAACTTTGCTCAACAAATGCACCCACACAGAGTGGGATTTTATCTATATGCTTTGCATTCATGAATTCCCTAGAATACTAGGAAACAGCTACTTATATAAACAGATTCCCAATATCACCTTCCTCCACACACTTTTGTGGGCAAATCTGTCTGCAAAGTAAAAAAAACAATTTGTCTTTATACAGTATTTTCAACTAGAAAACAATTTGCTGCTCGTAGAGTAGTAGCTGTGTCTTTACGTTTGTTCAGTGTCTTGCACATGTAAAAAAAAAAAAAAAAAGTACTGTTATTAGAATACATTCAACCTCTCAGACAAATAACATCTGCTAACAAGACGTCCCTACATTGCAGATGGACACCAGCTTCCAAACTCAAACTACTATTGTAAAATATGTGTATATTCACAAGTTATTGAAAATGTGGTCTTCTGTGCCTGTTTTAACTTCAACGGGGATCACTTGAGATTAAGCAGGTTTCCATCGGAAGAAACAATGTGGTCTCATCACGTTGTACTTGCTGTGTTCCAGAGTCAAATGCTTTTATGTGCCTGAAGAAAGTGAGAAATAAAATGCACACGCTGTTTCAGAGACCAGAAAGATAGGTCTGATCTATAAAGGACTCAGATTTGAATCCAGTCTTTTACTGGCCCA
Source organism: Podiceps cristatus (assembly GCA_000699545.1). Taxonomy (NCBI): domain Eukaryota; kingdom Metazoa; phylum Chordata; class Aves; order Podicipediformes; family Podicipedidae; genus Podiceps; species Podiceps cristatus. The sequence goes on from KL267259.1 coordinate 61,915, forward strand.
CAACTCATTACTGGCAATCAGAAGAGCTTATGCCATCAACCTCTTTAATTAAAAAAATAAGATTAAAAGGCCAGCTTATCTTCCCGAGTTCCCATCCTGGGAAATCTAGGCAACCTTCAGAGCCCCCAGAGGATCTCCAAGGGCTCCTCCAGGGCTGCTGCAGATGAAGAACCTCTGCAGCAAAGCAGCCTCTTGCATTTGGAGCAGTACCCTGCAGACAGCCCGCAGAATGGATTTCATAGAATACCAGGTTGGAAGGGACCTCAAGGGTCATCTGGTCCAGCCTCTCCTGGCAAAAGCACAGTCTAGACAAGATGGACCAGCACCCTGTCCAGCTGAATCTTAGAAGTGTCTGATATTGGGGAATCTACAACTTCCCTGGGGAGATTATTTCAATGGCTGATTGTTCTCATTGTGAAAAATTGTCCTCTTGTGCCCAATCGGAATGTCCCCAGGCAACTTGTACCCATTACCCCACCTTGCAAAAAGGTACTCTCCATCTTCTTTGCAGCCACCCTTTAAATACTGGAACACGGTGATAATGTTTCTCTGATTTGTCCTCTGATGCAGGTATGCCCCTCCTATTAGTTTCAAGAAACAAAGGAAACCTACTTATTTTTCTTCTGCTGGAGTGTGATGTGAATTTGTTACAGAAAGATTCTTCCACACGGGGTCCTGTAGACAAGAAGGCAGCCAGGCTGAACCCCCTGGGTAATAACTGCACTGTGGCTCTCAGTCAGTGGGAGATGAGGGGGTGGAAATATCACCTGATGCTCCTGAAAAAAAAAAAAAAAAAAAAAAAAAAACCTAAAGGGATACCTATCTCCAGGCTAGCCTCCACACTGAGGACTTTAGTTCTAAACGTCTCAGAAATGGTGACAGTACGAACACCAACAATGTATGAAGACGGGTTCACTTTGTGCGTGACAACAGGAGAGGGGCATGTTGTAAGCTTTCCTCGCCACTGAACACCCCGTTTGTTCTGGCACGGGAGAGTGCAGAGCCACGGCACGGTGCAGCATGGAGAATGTCTGGTAAGGGCAGCCCCAGCAGTGGTCAGTCCGCAGCTCTGATGTCCCATGAACACATGGGGGCACCCTGTGGTTAGACCTATCTGTCCTTTCATATTGCCCAGTCACTTTTGAACCTGTCGCCTGGGTTCAACCAAGCCAAGAGGAAGAATAAAAGTGCCCCTATAAGTTTTACGGAAAGAGATGAACAAGAAGATGCAAGAGCTTGCTAGTGCCAACGGAGGAAAAGCCAGTGAGATCTTTCTCAGCCAGCAGAGGATCCGTGCAGAATGGAACTATTGGAAACCAGGCTTCGTTATTTCTGGTGCTCATGGAACTACTTGTTTAATCGTCTTTTGATTCATCAAGGATTTCTGTGCAGAAGACAAACACCAAAGCAACCCTTTTGCAACATGCCTATCCTTATGAAAACCTCACAGTGGGTGACGGTATTATTTAATGCACTCACATTCAACAGTTTTGGATCCTACATGTAATATCTTCCCATCAATCTGGAGACTCGCAGCTTTTTAACTTTGGCCATTCATCAGCTGCCTGAAGCAGTCAGCCCTGCTTTGTTTTTTGTGACTTCGGGGCTAACAACTGTATCCATTCTAAATACTGAGATTTACCAAACAGCAATGCCATCTACAAACAGCGATACAGGGGGGAACAAAGGATGTTTTTAATCCCAAATTGCCTTTTTTAAAAAAAAAAAAAAAAAAATCAAGAACATAGAGAAAATCCATCACCACCAAACCTATGTTACACATAAGTACAGGAAATGAGCATACTACAAAATCCTAATACCCTAATGACCTAGGCGGCCTGTGTAGTACCCCACTCCACTTGTCTCCAGAAGGAAAAAATTCTCTAACACAGAAAGGGAAGGGACAGCAGAGTGCTTTTCCCTGCCTGTTAGGTCCTGGTATCCCACAATGCTTGAAAGGATACATCTGGGTGAGAGGGATGGAGCTGAAGATCAGCCGGTCTGTGGGAGCTGATTCCAAGGAAGTTTGGGAATGCCTTCACCCAAAGTACTTAGTAAAATGTGCATGGCCAGAAACCATGGTATTTTCTCACTCTATAGCCATTGTGAGGTTATCTTTTACAAAAAACAAGGAAGAAGTAGAAGCATGTTCTGAATAAATCATAACATGGGTCTTGAAATATAAAATATAATGAGCTCCGCTTTCTTTTCAGATACACCCACTTTCTTCTTCATAGGTTGCCGAACCCACAAGAGGAGTTAGTTTTGACCCTCTGCCAGCGCTCAACTGGCATGCCCAGCAGAACTCTATGTGGTCCCTCAGGCACAGGAGTCCCCCGGGGTAAGGTAATTTTTAGCCAGGGAAAGCTCAGCAAAAGTATTCAAATAGTACCGACTCACCCAGTGGAGAACCTCACTCTTTGCCTGGAAGGCTCCTGGAAGACACAGCTAACTGGGCGAGTGAGAGTTACCTCATTCCTGATATGGGAAAGATTTGTTAATAAGTGGGAACCAACATGAGTTACATGGTGGTAGCAATGAGATCTCTCAGTAGGCTTGAGCAGGTCCCTTGCTTGCACGCGTGCCCTGGTCAGTCGGGAACGGCTTACTCACTGCGGCCTCCAGCAGCACATCCACCACAGGTCTCCACCTCCCTGCTCTCCCGCCTGAGCCCTGAAGGAAGAACTATTACCTGCTGTGACCTCCGGAGCATCCCTAATGTGAGGTTTGTGAGGAAACCAACCAAGACAGCAATGTAGCATCGTGGCATCTGACTAAAGAGCTAAGTGGCCTAGTACGGAGCTGCAGAGGTCTCTCCGTGCGGCATCATGCTTTCATCACGATGCCAGACCTGGTGACATTGCTGCAGCTGATCAGCATCTTTTGGGCATGAGGGGTGGCCTGTGCTCCACCACCCTCCACCCAACAAGGCTGCAAGGGGTGACTAGGGGGACACCGCTCACCCCTCAGACATCGCCATCTTCAAACTGCACGGCATCGGAAAGTGCTCTCTCAGATGACTCCTTGGTGAAGATATTGTCATGCTCTAAAGATGTTTTAATGACAGATTTTCCTCATGATATTCTGCTATATTCTAGGCCTTGTTGGTTTTGTAATCTGGGTATTTTGTAAGGCTTTCTGTAAAAGTCACCACAAGGTAAAATTTCAAGCAAAGGCTTCAGTAAAACACACCACCCCATGTTTTGGGCAGACCTTCATCTCAGGTGCTGCAGGCAGCCATGGGGGAGCCCTGGGGGAGGTCATCAGCGCCCACCTGCGGAACCAGAGCTCTGCAAGACAGTGCCCATCTGTAAGGTGCTGCTGTGGGTTTCTCACCAGATAAGTGGATTACTACCCTGGCTTGCAGCTGCTCCACAGAAATAGGTCAGCCTCAGGAATAAGCTTTGCCTTCCCCTATTTGGCATCAGAACCACCCAAGAGGAAAAGGGGCTGCTTGCCGTGTCCTTATCTGGGGACCATTACACTCCTGAACAATGAGTTGCCTCTGTCAGTGTTTCCAAAAGTGTCCTTAAAGTCGGCGCCTGTGGTTTTCATTGTGTCAGATCTAGATGTAGGTGTACGTCCCATAGTGGTGAGATATTTTCTGCATTTATACTTGCTCATCCTCTGTTGAATTTTCTGCTCTGAGCAAGGGAGACATTTGTTGGTCATTCATGGGTAACATTTCACTTAAGGGACACCTGGACCCCACACACACTCTGCCTCCCATCCACTTTTTGAATGGAAACTCCCTTGCTGAGGGAGCATGAGGGCAGCTGTGATGCCAGACATGCCGAAATGGGAGCGAGAGGGGCAGAGCCTGCGCGTAGCCTTACCTTCTCTGTATTCAGCAAAGGTCCCTCCACCATGAAGGAAGAACCTCAGGCAGGCTTGGAGGAGGCTGTTTGGGCCCACGTTGCCCACGCGCTCAGCAGCCGGCCATGCGGGCTACAGCACAGCGTACCTGCTACACGCAGGAGCCAGCACGCTGAAAAAGCTGCCACCCGCTGAGGTACTCCTCCGGCTTCCCGAGTGAGCCCTGCAGCCTGCTGCCATCTCATTTTCTTCTGGTTTTCTCAATTCACCAGCTCAGTAACTGCAGTTAACGCCCCAACACCGACCACATCCCCTCTCTCCTTACCCGCCACATATTTGCACCTTGAAAGAGT
>KL267259.1:66114-96574 GCA_000699545.1 Podiceps cristatus
AAAGTTAAAATACAGTGCAACACCAGCAATGCAAACTTCAGATCTAAGTCCCACGTCAGCTGTGCTTACTGTCAGAGAAAAAGAAAGAAAAAAAAAAAAAAGTAGAACTGGCAAGAAGAGCAAAACAAAGCATTGAAATCAAGGATATGCAACTTAGCTTTGACATGAAGATTTCCCCATCCCTCACACCCTTTCTATGCTATTATACCTCAACTGATGACTTTGCAGCACAGAAAGCTCTCAAAGCTTTCATTATTGCCTTTTTTTTTTTCCCCCTCATTTATCTGCCTATCTGCATTGTGGTTAAAATCACTGAAAAATATTAGGATAAGAGCTTCTTCCCATTATATCTGGTAGGGCTGGGGAAAGACACGGGGTAGTCTTACAGGAAACATTCTTGTAAGAATTCCAGACTGAGAAATTAGGGTAATTTCCCATTTTTGGAGAGTTTATCCAAACAAACCCTTTTTGCACATTTAGCTCCCTCAGGCACTTATGCAGTAAGGGCCTAATCGTCAGCTGGTGTAAACTGGCTTAGCTCCATGAATTTTTAAGGAGCTAATCCAGTTTCCCTCAGCTGAGATCCGTCCCTTGGACGCTCGCCCCAGGTACCTGAGCTGCTCTGTGCGAACAGAGAGGCTCTGCACACCGTTTTCCCCAGTGAAAGCGTCCAGGAGGCAGACGCCGGGAAGCGCATCCCTCCCCGCCTGTCGCACAGCGGCAGGTCTAGGGACATGGTCCGCAAATTCATTGGCCTCTTCCAAACGGACGCGTGCCGCTGAGACAGCCGCACGCGGCGGTTTCTGGAGCGGCACGGCAGATTTAGAACAGGCTTCGCCGAGCCCCTGATTCCACGTCCCAGTAACCACATGCTGGGGAGTGTGGGAGAGCTGCAGGTGACTGACCCCGAAAAGCGCGGCAGAAATTCGCCCCGAAAGGCTGGCAGCTGAGCGGGGCCTGAGCCCAGCTGGCGCAAGCAGCCGAAGGAGGGAGGACGGGCTGCAGCAGCCCCGGGAACCGCGCCGCGGCCGGCAGCCTGCCGAACAGGTTGCTCCCAATAAAAGTGCTTTGCCACTGGATTGAGGCGGCGGATGAATTAATTGTGCCATTTCCATGACATTCTGCTGCAGCTTAAACGTATTAATAACTGTTCATCCCCGAAACAGCTTTTTCCTCCCACACAAGGGGGAAAAAATATCCATCTGAATTTTTTAGATTATGTGACAGGCTTGCAAACTGTTGTTAACTTTATCATTTGGGATATGGATTAGACTGCAGCACATTAATTTATCGGGAAGTAAGAGCTGCCTGTTCATCTCTTTTCTGTTATGACATCTGCAGTGAAAGCACGATGGGGGCCAGACAGACAGTGAGTAATAGACTAGAATATGAAGTTTGGTGGGGGAAAAAATGGCAAGGTTTGCTACGGATATAATTGAACCCATTAAGCAAAAAATAAAAAAAACAGTCAGTGGTCCTTTAGCAGATATCGTTCTTAATGAAATTGCAGATAATGAAACCTGCCAGTTAAAAGCGATATCAATTCACATCTATTAAAGTTGGCACAGAAAAGTCAAGCAAAACCCAATCCTGCAATTGAAGATGTTTTGCTGGAGTTCCCAGGGCTTTGCAGCCACCCTCCTCATTCCGCTCCCCCTCCCTTTCAGCCCCGGCAGAGGGGACACACACACACGCGCACACATGCTCGCGCACACACGTGCACACACACACACCCGGACACACATCCCGCCAATCTCCCTGGGGCAGGGCTCCAGCACCCAGGGTTTCCTCCCCCTGCTCGCCTTTTGCTTCTTCCTGACGGACTTCCCTGCAGGGCACCGTGGCCAAAATGGTGGGAAAGGCAAAGGGTTGTGATTTGTGGGCCAAAAGACTTCATGAAACATTAAAGAGAGCTTTGCCAGCATCCTAAATTGTTAATGCAAACTCTCTAGCTTTGCAGAAAACATATTCCTGTTGTCATTTTCATTCCCCCTTGGCCTGTTAATTCTCTGATTATGTGAACAGCGACAAGTGAACAATTATATGGCATAAAAAGTGTGAGACTTAAGTACTTACATTTGGCCCCTTAATGTCAATGGGCAAATCTATTTACATTATCTATATTTAATATGTAAGGGTCGGTGTCCATGAACTTCTAGACTGAACTTGCCAAGTCATGACAGTATGATAAGTCTATCACTTCACGGCATTTTATAAACCCACATTGTATTTTAACACTTAATGCTGAAGACAAATCAGCTAAAGGGCACAGGGCTCTTTGCCACTGCAGGTGCCACCCCTCAGTCTTATTTCCCAGCTCTCCGAGTCCAGACTGGCTGTCCCAAATCCTTCAGGATTTCTCTCCTCGTCAAGGTATGCTTGCATGAGCCTGGACGCAGTAAAATTCAACACCTGTGGCTGAAAATGGTTCACAAATATTTAGTCAAAATAAATTCAGCTAATTCATGCTGAAGGTGTACCCAGGCGCTTTTTAATTCGTATTAAGTAAACTATCCCAGCAGTGACTTTTTCCTTTGTCCCTATTAATTCACTGGGTGCGTGCATGCGCGAAAGGCAAGGATTTATGTCAGGAGTATTCACGTAGTCTCCTTGTAATCTCTTTGGTTTCCTTTTCTTTACTTGTAAAAGGTATCCCTGGCCCAGCCCCGATGCAGAACAATGCCGTTCGGGAACAAAGGAACGGCTGAGTGCCGGATCAGGCCATTGTCCTGCCGCACTCCTTGTGTCGTCCATGCCAGCCGCCAGACCAGCTGCTTCCCAGGACAGTGCAAGAAACCCCCTAATGAACCATCATGGGATGATCTGCCCATAGGGGAAGTGTTTTCTTACTCCTCATCAGTTAGCTGTTTCCCAACGCCATGAAGCACTGGAGTTTGCATCCCTTACTTTTTTTTTTAATCTAGTTTAATGTAGTTCTCATTATCCATACAAATGTCTAGTCCGTTTTGGAGCCTGCTGTTCTCTTGAGTTCGGTGGTATTTTGTGGCAATAAGTTCCCAGGGTTAATTAAGTGTTGTCTAAAAATATTTCCTTATCGGTTTCAAATCTTCCTTTTTCCTTTTGTGCTTCCTTATTGAGTGACTCTTGCTCATGAATTTTAAAAAACTGGCTAAATGAGATCATCTTTTCTAATCTTTTTGGTATTTCTCATTGTCCACCCAGTTTCCCTCCTTTTACTGGTATCATCCCTAAACAGAATCAGTAGGCACCTTTTGGCTTCTTCTTGTGAAAAGCCCTTTCCAGGACTAGGTCACACCCCTTTTTTATGTATAATACAAGCAACCATCCAGTCCATTCATACTGCCTAACCCCAAGAGCCTCAGAAAGCTTACGTTGCCATAACAAATAGACCAGACAGTCTCCAAAGGCAAAGAAAGGCCCACAGAGTTGAGCAATTCAAAAGCAGTCCACCGGGCTGAACGACCTCCACCAAGGATAAATTGCCATTCATTTGCGATTGATGAGCTCAAACCCATCAGAATCAACAAGTTTGCAGGGAACTTGCAAAGGAAGCATCCAGAAAGGTAAAGCCACCGACGCCCTGACAATAAATCCAACAGGCTGGTCCACCCAGATTTCCTTTGGTTGTGCAGCCTCACTGGGCCATGTAATTGCCGCCTTATCAGAGAGATACGAGCCTGCCCATCGAACAGATGCAAGTTTCCCCTGCTCTCGTTCAGCTGGGAACCCGCTCAGCAAAGCAGAAATAAATCATGGGGAACTTGCTGTCATTTCTCCACCTTCCCGCACACCCTCCACCGCTGCCGCCTGACTGGCTCGAGCTGGCGTAGTTTTTAAATGAAATCTGGGAGACTGGCATCAACAGCCTTGCCTAATTTTTAGCTAATACCTTGGTGGGTTCTGCGTTCGCATCTGGCCGGTGCCGTCATGCTGAGCCTGATGATAACAGGCTGCTGCTCTTTCCGAGCAGGAAGCCGGGGTACTGCCACCGACAGCCTAAACAGAGGCTTGTTCCAAGCACAACAGCACATCGCAGCCAGCGAAGGGTCTGCAGCGCAGGACTTCTCCCAAGGCATAAAAAAAAGAGAGGAGGTGGGGGGGAGAGAGAGAGAGAGAGAAATGTGTTAACTGTTCTAACAGTGCCAAGTAATATGCTTCGTTAAAAATTTAATCACCTGCAAGTGCAAAACAAGTGCAAAGCAATCATGTTGTAATTAGCACAGCAATTAACACCTCCCTTTTCGATAGCACATGCATCCTAGGAAGTGCATGATTGCAAGTGTTTATGCTGCTGACAGACTAAGTTCCTATAGAGAGGAAAAAATTGCTTAAATAGATTTTTTTTTCCCCTCATCTTTTTGGCATTTGGGCTGTTATGTGTCCATGAAACCCCAGCGCCAGCTGCCATGTTGGTTTTGTGTGAGTGCTGCTCCATTGCATAGCTTAACTAACAACTACAACTTGATCTGGAGCCTCCTGAAAGATGGCTGCAAACCTCTAGAGCCCTGCTGTGAAACAAAGATGTAAGTATTAAAATTACAAGATTTTTTTTTTTTTTGCAGATTACCACTTGTCAAAGAGCAAGCACCGAGACTGCACTGAAATCATAGGGTCTGGGAGGCTACAGCAAAGAGGACAGGACAAAATGGAGCTGTGGCTTCAGGATGGATCTGTAGCTAAAATATGCCCAGCTCCGTAGTACCAAGGTCCCTCTTTGATGTGTCCCCCCCATTCAAACAACCACTTCTCCCCAAAGACTGTGCTGGAAACAATTTGATTCAGTTTGATAAACTGGACAATGCAGAGCTGGCTTGGGAAAACACTCTCCTGCCAGCCATGCCCATGCGACTGCTGCTCCTTCACCCACCCACTGGGGTGTCCATACTTGTCTGCTTGTCCATGCTTTCCTGCCCCTCATCACCCCTAGAAAACCTGGGGTCTGACTGTCCCACCCCCAGTCCTGTCCTTCTCCCAGGGCTGGCTGCCAGCTCCTTGTGAGACCGCATGAGGAAGGAAAACCGACTCTCAACATTAGCTTGGAGAAGTTACATAGACGTGAATATTCAAATATATCCCACAGAATACCCTTATTTAAAGGCTGTTCAACTTCAATAAATGGGCTGTGTTTGTAATGGGACGCCACACTCAGCATCCTGGCAGAAACTCAGCAGCTCTCATAGCTGCTCAGTACAGCCAAAGAGCTGGCCTGTGAGCTTGGCATCCAAACGCGGAGCACCGAAAAGTAAAAGCCACCTTTGAAAACATAAACTGTGAGGCCAATCTTGATGTTTCTCCCCTCCCAGATGATGAGATTGTTGAAAGGTATTTCCATCACATGGTTCAGTATTGGGATTCCTATTTGCAAAGTACTTTGAAGATGTTAAAGCCACAAACAACATTACTTTCAAGTCTGAGCCAAAGCAGCAAATAACCCTGCAGTAACCGCAACTCCTGAAAAAGTTACTTCCTATGTAAGTTTGCTGCATATCCTCAGAAATTCACATTTTCCACACCATTAATTCCACGAATTAAGACAAAATTGGAGCACAAATTTGGCAATTACCATAGAGCCAAGCAGGAGGCAAGTGGAAACGAAGCTGGGAAAAAGCAGAGGTACCTTTGCTATTCCAATATATTTTACTATTTCTTGAGCCACTTCTGAACTGAGACAGAAGCCAAGTCTAACATGGTACCAGTTTAACTGTAATTTCAGCGCAGTTTCTGACAACACTGGGGCCCTGCATTCACTCCCTTCCCTCCAGCCAATTGACCCCTGTTTCACTACAGACCTTTGGGTATCCCATCTGTATTTTATTTGAGGTTTTGTTCCCAGCTCTCATTGGCCTGCTCGCACCATTCTCTGCCTTCAGTGAGTAATTCCCTGGAGCCAAAGGTCTTTGAGATGGTTTCATCCCCCTCTGTGTTAGGATACAAGCACATATTCATAGGTGTTTTGGCACACCCCCCCTCATTGCCTTCCTGACATTCAGGCTAAACACAAGCCTGCCCCATCCTCCTGAATGCAATTCAAGCATCCAGGTTTTGATGCTTTCAGCTGGCAGTGACAGGCGCTTAACCTCTAGCATACAGCACATTTTGTATTACTTTTACACGTCTGCGGTACAATGTGCGCTATAGAGACCTGAAGTGCATCCCCTAGTTCTGCCTGGGGCTGCACTGGAGAGGGGCGAGAAGAGGCTGTTGGGATCTGCGTTAAAAGGTCTGCCACCACCTTCATGAGAGGTTTGGGGTGATTTCCCTGCCTCTGCTGGAGTTCACCTTCTCAAAGGCATACTGCTAAATCATCCCTGCCAGAGATGACTTACCCCCAAGGCTCATAAAAGTACTTCTGAAGAGCAGTCATGTTTGTACTTGAAATGCACTGAAATAAGCCATGTGTGAGGGTTGGGGGGTGGGGGGGAATCCCGAGGAGAATACCTCTGAAACACCAACCCAGGGTCCTTATCTCAGCTGACAGGACATTTCCAATGACACAGTACAACACCATGCTGTATTATACATAAACACAGCATGTTTTTCAAGAAGGAGGTCTCATAGAATGTGCAATCAAAACCTACACTAATAAGGGATGGTTGGATTCCCTGGTGCTGAGTTCCTTTCCAAACACTAAAACTGTATCCATTCAGTAAGGGAAAGAAATTTGTGTGAGCTGCTTGTCAAAATGTTTGCAGCACAGCGGAAAGTTTAAGTAATGGGAGCCCCCGTTCTCTTCAAACCACAAAAACCTGATAGTTATCACCAATAAAAGGTTAGGAAAACCACTGGGGGTAAGGAGAACCTCACATACATAGGAAATCACGAGTTAGTGTAAGGGTACAAAAGCTCATGGTTCAAAATATATGCAAAATACATCAGAAACCTCTCATCCTGGGAACAAGCAAAACAGCTTACACCCATGGGAGACAAGCACAGGGGGGGAAAGCCTCTCATGGACAAGGGCCGCAGCAGAGAAAAGTGTTTGGGAAAGGCTAGTGGAACCATCAGTTGCCAGCAGCTGTTGGCAGGGAGTTGTTACAGGATCCCACGACAGCCACATATGTTTGGCTCTGAACGGGGGTGGGGGGGAGGGGGGGGGCAGTTAGATGGGCAAACTGGAACCTGTGATCTGCTCAAGGACGCGATCAGTGGGAAATTGGCTGGGCTGGGGATTGCTCCATGGGGGGTGGAATCACATGTCCCTGGATGAGTTTGGTTGAGTCTAAAAAAAAAAAAAATCCAAAAGAGAAATGTGGCTTTATCAAGTATGAGCAACACAGCCTACAGCCCTGGACTAACCTCCTGTGACTGCTTCCTCACAAGACGGGTCTTTATAAGACAAAAGGAGTCCTCCAACATATCTTTACAGATGGACAACCACCACGGCCAAGCTTCAGCAGCAGGATTCAGCTGTGTCCAGTGCCTTTTCTCTCATACCGTCCGGCCAAGTCAAGAGCACCACTATGTCCCTTGAGGATTTGGGTATCGTTCCCTGTATCACATTATAGATGTTGCACTCATGACATTCAAAGGGGTGATACAGGTTTTTTTTCAGTTAGCAAGGCATACACTTTAAACATAAGAGATGAGATGGGAAGGAAAGTACCAAAGTGGGGAAAGGAGATAGGAAAATCAAGAGTACCTGAACTCCAGGTACAAAAGGCTTGGGAGGTATTTAGGTTTGGGAAGTATTTAGGAAAGCTAAAATCCTGTTCCATTGACTTATAGCGAAAATTTTACAGATTTTGTGTGTGTGTGTGTGTGCATGTGCTAGGACCATGAATAAGATCTCAAAGTCCGTGGCTTGATTCCCTCTTAGTGGGAACCATGGAGTTTGAGAGGGTAACACCCTTGTGCCCTCACTAATAAACCACCTAAACTTGACAGGTACTGCTCTCCCACAACCAGGGAAGATAACCCTTCTCACTGATATTTCTGAGTCTGGAAAGAAAGAGGGTGAAAAACCCAGAGAAAAAAAAAAAAATCTGAATTCCCACTCATTTTGCATATCCAGGTTCCCAGGCACCCATCCCTTTTTTACTAAAGGGGGGGAAGAAATATATTTAATAAAGATCTGGCAGGAGTATGATGAAATAATGAGTAGGATGAGACCATGTTACATAAATTGGCAAGGCTCCAGCTTGTAAATGATTAAAACAAAAGAAAAAGGGAGTTTCCATGAAGACTAACGTAAAAAGCATTTTATAATCAAAAGGCCTGAAACTATGGGGGCTGATGGGAATGTCTAGCAAAACAAGCCTGTTCTGAAGCTTCCAGATGATACATGGAAACTTAATCAGCTCATCTCACTCAACCTTAAATCAAAGACAAGACTGATTGGAGGTTCAAAGGGAAGAGTGGTTTTGTGGCTCAAGAACAAGAGCGGGACGCTTTCCCGATTTTGCCACAGATTTCCTTTGAGATCTTGGGTAAGTCACTTACTTGGGTGATATTAAATTTCACAGCTATTGGGTACAACAGTTTGCCTTATATGCATATTCCAATTTGTCCCTGGAAGTGGACTATAACATTTATATGCCTGGCTCTTTAGACCCACGCATACCATTCACACAGCACTGTTGCTAACAAGCAGGCCTTCAAATTTCCTTCTGTAATTTTTTCCCCTGCAAAATGTGGAGAAGCCCCATATACCTTTATAGCATGTTGTCATACTGAATTAGTGCATAATATTCCAGAAGATCTTTGAGTAGATAATGTTAAGGAAGTGAGAGGAGTCTCTGTAATTTACTTCTATGAGATTAATAGTGAGTGCTTCCCTTTCAGGTAGCCACCAAAAAAAAAAAAAAAGGAAGCAGCTTAAACGGTTGCAGTCTCTCGGCTGTTAAGAAAAGCATCCCTTCACAGTTCACCAGTAACTCTTGCTTCTTCTTTACCTAAAGCCAAAATTCACTGACATTAAAACTGAGAATTATAACATCAAGAGAGACACAGATCTAATATCTGTTGGAACAGAAAATTTGTTACTCAAAATCAAATGCTAATTGGCTCCAGCCTTTTAAATTAAGCAAGCTAAGAGGCCATGGAGAACGTACAGATCTTCAAGGGGAGTTTGCTAACCATATGCAGTTAGAGCCCAACCTTAATGTCCTTTTATCTTCCTGGTTTACAAGTGTATGTGTGTGCACATTTCTGAAAGTCTATTCTTCTGTACACTGAAAATTCAGATGAAAGTGGAGAAGAGGAAGGTTAGATCAGGGAATGAGGACTCCTTTATACTGCTTCCAAGCTCTGCCCTGACGCATTGTGTAACCTTGGGCAAGTCATTTAACTTGTCTTGCTCATCCATCAGATAGAAAGACGATGCTTATCTATTGCATGAAAATGAGTTAATTGCTGTTTGCCAACTGCTTTCATCTCTTTGGATGAATCAGATTGAGTCCATATATGTGAGTGCATATAATTTTGCATGTGTATTTTTATTTGGAACTTGCTTATGTCTTGGAGCATAGCTTCTTCAGGTCAACACTGGTTATCTGCTTGGCAGGGAGCCCCTATTGTACATTTCTGATGTAATGCAAATCATAGCAATGCGAAACACATAAGTGAAAGGTATTACTCTTATCATCATCATTAGTTGTTGTTGTTGTTATTATTATTATTATAGTTTCACACTTGGATGCGGAGATAGGACCACTTTAAAAAATATGGCCCCAAGAAAGAATTCTGCTGTTCTTGGGAATAAGTCTCTAAAAATAAAAGGAACGGGAGAGGCATAGGCCTGGAGCTGCCTCTGCACAGATGCGTGGATGTAACGTTTCCCAGGGGCACCACCAAATCTCTACACAAACTTATGTATAGGCTTTACCACTCAGAAACTGACCTATGCAAGTGCTTGGGCAGTGGGTGGTTCTCGGCAAAACAATAAATCTCCTCCCTCAGGGAGGAGTCATAGCACTCAGGACTTGTTTGATTTTTCCAACAGAAGGAAATTAGAGTGAGAGGCTCAGATAGAAATAATAAGGAGAAATTCTCTAAACCATAAACACAGCTCTGGAAAGAAGTCCAAGGGCTGTACAACCCTTGGGACCAAACTCCTTTTCTTAACCATCTTAGTGGATGCTCTGTGGACTGTGTCTTGCCTATGACACGTGGAGCTGATGCAGCTCTTGAAGGATGTAGAGTTGCCGGCAGAGGCCAAAGGGATCAGCACTGCTTTGGGAAGCAGTGCCGGAGTGAGCAGCAGACAACAGCAATATCTGGTGTGTTTCGAAGGTATGATCTTTCAATATACTTAAGTGTAACTATAAACTCTTGTTCTCCCGCGCAAGGCACTCCACCATCAGAGAGTTTCTTCAAAAGAGGTCAAGTTTGCCAGTCTTATCTGACCCATGTTCTCGCTACCAATGCTGCTACCTTTGTTGTACTGTAACAGTCACCTTTCCCTTTCTGGACCGGTAGCACCAAAACCACTGGCTCTGCAACTAAGTTTAGGCTCTAGAAAAAGCTTTAACCTAGTGACATTTCTCACCAGAAAGAGACTCAACAGGTAAAAGTACGAAAACACAGATCTGCTAATGTCTCATCCTCTGCCCCAAGTACCAGGTTGTCCTTTCTCTGAGGTGAAATCTCCCAGTTCAGGTCTGCATTTGAAAGTAGTGCAGAGAAGATGTTCCTCCCCACAGGCAGGCTGCAAAGCTTTAAAACAGCTGCTCTTCCAGTCACATGGACAACAGCAACACAGCATCCTCCCTATCAAGGTGTTGACACAATGTGTCTGGACTCATTATCAGGCCCCATGGTTCTGCCATCCCTTTTTGCCTCAGAGAAACACACATTTTCTACCCAGTGGCTCTTCTAGTTCCTCCTTCCATAGGACTGGAAGAATGGGGAAGATTTTATCCAGCCTTTCCATGTGTGGTTCAATTTTGCCCGTAAGGACTTGTTTTTATTCATCCCACACATTCATCACACCAAGTATGAAAGACCTAAGACTGGGATGCATTGTATGTTTATTGGATGAAATGTCAAATGCCGTTAAAGTGTTAACTTGTGTGACTTTTTGTTACAGATTGCAGTGCTTGTCAGTATTTAACTTATGTTTGTTAGCTCATTTAGTTGTTTCACTCTACTTGCTTTACTTGCTATTTATTGGTTGACTTATATAAGTATGAATAAATTAATAGATTTTAGAATGTGAATTAGTTTCCACTAGTTGGGTTTTTTTTAGGTTTTAGGGGTTTTTTAGTTTTTTTAGCTTTTAGTTTAGTTTTCATTTTTTAGTGTTTTACATCTATGGATAGGGCATACAATGCATTCTTCTCTTAATGGATGGCATAGACCTAACTTGCTCTTTGTTACATCTGACTATCTAGAACAACTCTCTTTAATCCACCTCTTTAGTCTATCTCTTTTGTCGACCTCTTCAGTCCACTCCCTTTAGTCCACCTCTGAAAACCACTAAGGGCAGATGTTGGCACAAAGTAATTTTATTTTTTTTTTTACAGAGGCCTAACTTTGCTCAGAAACAGACATGCAGCTCTCAGTGAAGTGATCAACTTTTGCGGGCTGAAGAGGACTTACTGACTCTTGTAAAGGCTCCACAGAAACACTAATTAAAGACAGCCTTTCAGCACAGGTTAGAAAATCCAAAGGATAGCAGCAGAAGATACTGGTTACAATGACATAAAATAATTTGAAAGATGTCCTTTCCCACGCTTCCTGTACCTCCAAATACCCTTTTTTCTTGGTAGTACTTTTTGCTCCTGCTCCTTTTTTGTAAAAGATTGTTATTAGCCAACTCCATCACACATGCATTTCAGTCTAAATTATTTTGTGGCAGCAAAAAGGTCAGTAATATTAACAGGGGTGATTGCCATGGGTGAACGGCACCTGCACGTTTCCATGTTTGCATGTAGCCATATGTTATTAGCAGTGATGATTCTTCACTCCATGGAGTTCTTGAGAGTGACGCTCATCTGATTCTTCATGCTGGAAGGCATCAGGAAAAAGCAGTCTTCCCAAAGCATCTTCGCAGTTATCGGTATGATACCAGGTCTATTGGGATTTTGAGGAGGGTCATCTTGGCTTGTCATTGCAAACCAGACCCCATCCCCCACAGAATCAACTCCCCAGTTCATAGCGCAACCGCTGATGCTGAATCGAAAACCATGAAGTCTTCCTTGTGCTGCCTGGCTCACAGGGAACTGAGTCCTTGCTCCCACCTTTCCCTGCCCCTGCCACCTTTGCCCTTTCCCACAGCCACATCTGTCTGGATGGTTTTTGCTTCACAGCGGGTTCCGCCTCTTTAAAAGCAATTACTGGGGGAATGTTAGTGATGCAAACTTGTTTAAACCTGAGCAGTTAAGTCAGCTTTGTAATTAATTGCCTCATCACTGCAGTCATCCTTCAGGAATGCTGCGCCGCTGGTTCACGATCAGGTAAGAAAGGGCCAGATCCCCAGAAGAGATCCCCCGAAGTGAACAAAATCACGAAGCTCCCAGCAGGTCGGGTCTGGCCCCAGAAAGGACGAAAAGGGAGGGGCACCCTTGGCCCACCACCACCCCAGCATGGAGAGGTGGGCAGGGATGTGCCATGAAAGCTCCCAGTGCACCACTGGTTTTGTCCTGGGGAAGGAATAAGTTTCCCCAAGGCATGGCCTCTGCAGACGTCCCCGGGGTGCAGCGGCATGGCAGTACCACTTTCCACTGGGTCAGGTGCCGCAGAGCCCTCCGGCACTCATACTCATCCCTGCCATGGGAAGGAGAGACAGTAAGCAAGGAACCCACTAGCAGCATGCCAGAGCTAATCGAAACAGCATGGGACTGAAAAACATGTCATCACAGACCGGTCTAGAGACGTGGACAGATGATGAGGGAGGGATGGTGACGGTACTTTCTCCCTCACATACCTGCGGTAAGAACTAATGAAGGTGAAGCCAGCTGAAGCCATAAAAATCTAATTACAGTTGTCTTTTTTCTACTCGCATCTAAATGCGCTGTGGGTGAGCATGTTCAGAAGGTGGTTTTACCCACACGCTCTCTTGTTGAGGCTACGCTCTCCCATGCATAGGAGATGGAGGAGGAGGGAAGAAAAAGGAGAACCAGCTTCTCTAAGAGTGTCAAGAAAGTGAAGGGGGAAGAAGAAACCCAGAAAGTGAGAAAACGTAGGATGGAGGGAGCTGTGCCTACAAGGAGAGAGCAGAGAGTGATGACAAGGGGTACCAAACTGAGAAGCGACCTGGACAACTTCTGGATCAATTCATGGACACCTCTCCAGTCTTTCTACCTTTTGGAAGGCTGCTGTCCATTATGGAGGGAAAAAAAGGCTGAAGGGGAGATAGCTATTTCAGATAAGAGCTGCTGTTAATATTTGTGGCTACTTTATAATTGCTAGTTACACTCTAATTAAATAACTCCATAGAGGAAAAGACCAGGATCTAAACTGAAGGTGAGCTGAATGATGTGGCCAGCATAAACCTCAGCAGAGGTCCTGCACAGAGTAGCCCAGGACATATATCAGCCTTCATCCCTACATCTGCCAGTGGCCAGTGTGGCCCGTAGGTTTGATGCCTCTGATGAAGAGAAGACACCCTTGCATGAATTCCTGGGCTGACTCTCCACTACCAGGGGAAACTGGTGTGCTCTTGGCAGTTCTCCTACATAGCTGTCAGCCAGTGCAGAGACTCCAGTTCGCATTCCCTCTCCCATACCAGCAAGCAGCTCTTCTGCGGGGATCTGGGGGAATTCTAGCACAAGGAGGTAGAAAGAGCAATCAATGCCTATGATAAGATACACTCCAGCAAACTGTTTATAATTTTTCTCACTGGGTTGCAGATGACCTAATAAGCTCTTTTCCCATCTCTAATTTCTATGAATCTGCAATCCTATTATTTATATTATATCTTGAGGCTTTCTTCAAGAGTAAACGATGTAATTATACCCTGCACCATAACATTTCAGGATCTAGTGTAATAGTACTAAATATGCAATTATGTGGTTAGTAAATGTAACACTACAAAACTCAAAATCTATATCCATGTACTGTAGCTTCATAAGAAGAATTAGTTTCCTGTTATGTACACAGCAGATGTAATGTAATTATTGCTAACTGAAAAGTATCACCAGACATTCATATGATACCAACAAAAAATGCCCCTCCAGCCAATTCTTCATTCAAACACATGAAAATGAGAGAATTCCTACAATTCTATCTTATCAGTGAAGTCTAGGCACACGCATTTGATCTTCTGCATATCAAATCAATACTTCCCAGGCTTACAGACACACAGAACCCACACAGAAAATACATGCATACACAACGGGAAGGATCAGATTCACCTCTACTGTTATTCCAGCGGCTTCATCTGAATTACAGGATGGCAGAAGACAATCCATTATTCAACCTGTGTGGATTACAGTTGGAAGAAATAAAACTAGCCTCCAAAATCTACACAACACCGTGTGACAAAACGGACAGTGGGTACGGTTGGAACCCTCTAGTAAGGGGCTTCAGCTGCAAAATCAGGCAGTGAAGAGAGGCAGCCCACTGAGCCATATGTCCCCTTGTACCAGCCCCACTGCCTTTTGGTGGAGGGGTGACATCTCACAAGGTTTGTTGGAACCAATATGCCAGAACCTAAAGAAACACAAATGTTGTTTTCCTGAAGAAACTGTACTTCAATTATCCAAGTGTAAAAACAGATGATACTTCAAAAGGCTGTTCTATTGCTAAGCAAACATCCATCAGGTTTGCAGCTGCTACTGACACGAGGCTAAAGCTATCCCTCAGCAAATACATGCTTACATCCTGACACGTATGTTACATCTACACCTAACCAGGAGTAAAAGCCTGGTAAATGTCCCCTACCACACACTGCACATTGTCCCAGCAAGCCACGTTTGCTGTACACTTGTCCATGTTTACAGCAATGTTATAACATTTAGCCGTAGGCATGAGAGGAGACAGTCACGGTGGAAGTGTCAGTCATGTTGGATGCACTGGGAGGATATCAAACCTGTGTGAATCTTGTATGTCACATGTAAACACTGAACAGCTCTTTTTTGGACTTTGTCCCTGGCAATTAAATCTACCACCGCCGTACTCAAAATGTCCCCTTTGATGAAATCCATCTCCCAGGGACATGGGACCCCTTTGTTTCACATTCAGATAATGGACACATAGTGTGAGCTCTTATTAAGAGGTGTGTAGGAGCCTCAGCATTGCGTAAGAATATTATCTTGCTCCTTAGAAGCAACATGAACTGGCCACCACAGGTGCCCTAGTACTATACTCTCTCAGCCTGAAGTCCATAGCAGAGCAGTCATGGCTTCTACTTCATATGGCTGAACCATTAACATAAAGTTTAACATGATGTGCTGTAACAACATGGAGCTGCTCCGCTTCGAGCTGAAATAGTGGGTCATATTCCCCCACCTCATATTTCTGTCATACTATTGGCACTGGAGGCATTAGCTTTGTAGTCACAATTACATGAGAACTAAGTAAACTGCAGAAATTTGTAAACTGTTGCATTGCTAAATTAAATGCTGTTTTAACTAACAGTTAATAGTGTTTACTGCTGTGTAATAGTAATTTTCATTTTTTACTGTATCTAATGACTTTCTGATGACTCAAATTCTCTGTAGGGATACCAAATCATTACATTAAGGATGAGTGATTTTAGTATGCAGTGACTGATCAGTACAATAATATTTAGACTCATGCTTCAGCTAGTAAATTAAATCATTTACACCAGAGCGTTTGTCAACCAGAAGAGTTCTATTACACTGCTGCATTATAATGTAGAGTCTGCTCAAAATAAAACACATGCTATATTAAATCTGTGCTACTTTCCATACAAAACCCTTAAGGAGCAAGGGTTTATCATATAGTAAGACCATGGAGAAGGACTGGTTTTCACATAGAGTGGAAAAATCCAGAAATTTTGTCATTAATTTGGAGAACCACCACAGCAACCAGCAATATACAGGTATGAGCCTATTAAGTTGCATTAGGCACCCAAATATCACTTGAACTCTTCATTTGGTACGAACAGGACCCATGGGAGTGAAAATGGCCACAGGCAGAGTCTGTGAACTTTCAGATAAACACACAGGTGAGCCAGCATCAGGACTTGATGCAATCACCTCATTGTCCCCAGCCATGAAGAATAAAACGGCAGTTTACTTTGGGATACAAACACTTGGCAGTTCTGCTGAAACTGAGTGGTAGGATGTCTCTTTGGTGAATAGCTCATCACAATCTTACTTTAAGAGACTAGATCAATTCTTTGCTTGACTAGGACTTAAAATGCAGCCTTTCCCAGCATTTAGCACAGTTTCCTACTATAGACTTTGGTTTCGGCTCAACAATTATTTTGATGTCAAAATGTCCAGAAGAACTGAAAAGATGCTTTAGTGCTTTAGTGTTTTAGCAACTTGTTGGTTTAGTGTTTTGCTTGACACACCAACGGGCGTAATTTCCAGTAACATGAAAGCAGCAGAATTTCCGTTCACCATAATTTGAATAGAAGGTTCTCTACTATTTGGAAAGAATCAGACCCCAAAGTCTCAAGGTTATCCCCAAAGGCCGTGCACCTATGTTAAACCATTAACTCAATTGACTTATACCCAGTCATGCTCATGTAAATATATACAATGAATCAGAATCCCAGTTTCTATCAATACACAATTATGTCAGCCAGAAAATACCTGTAGGGACATAATGTTTCCTTGGATGAATTTTCCCTGTTGTCTTGTGACACATGCTGTAACACACTCACGAAAAAGCCTTGGAGGACAGTATGAGGTGCTGCATCGTTTGCCAAGTTCATCTCCCAGATGTGGCAGCTTTACTGTCAGAGAATGACTCTGAACTCCTCATGATGGGAGAGGGTCATGACAGAGGGAAAGGCTTGCTTTGTGAACATATTTAAACCCACATGAATATATTGCTTTTCAGGAACTTAATGACTCATTCAATTTTTACCCTTGGGATATCCAGAGTCACAAAAACAGTGGGATTTTGACTTGTGAAGTCTTCATCATAACAATGCTTTCCGTGCTACTGTGTAAGAATGTCTTCTCTGGCAAGAGCTAAGAAGTCAAGCTATCATGACTAGTTTGCTACTTGGCATGCTTCACTGAAAGGCACTTCATGGACGAGATTTGTAAAAAATCAATAGTCTTCAGTGACGCCTTAACACCTAATTCAGTGGGCACCTCCTGGGCAGAGCGAGCCCACATCCGAAGCTCTATGTGACACGTCTGAGTATAACGTACACTTTCTCCTCAGCAAGACCTTCCATATGAGTCAACTCAAGCAAGATTGGCCCCTTGATTTTTCTGTTGTTGTTACTTGCCTAAGCATCCTTTAAAAAAGGCACAGCAAATGCTTTTGAGCTTTTTGTTTAAAATATAAGAGTGTTAAAATGTCCTAATAATCTGGAGGCTTGCCAGTTTGTAGGCAGGCACTAAGTGAGGTTTAATTTTTGCACAGAAACCAAATATTAGCAAGGGGAACATGAACACATACAAAAAGACTGCTCATCTGGCCAACATCTGGTTTGATGGGGCCATTATTTCAACACGTACTTACAGGCAGTTTTTTGTTGTTGTTGCTTCCTCCCAGAGCAGCAACTAACTAGTAGTAGAGATTAAAATTTCTGTATCATTCCCATACACACAGTCGTGCTGTATAAGTTGCCCAGAACTCCTAATACTACCTCTTATTTTTGTTGTTGTTGTTGTTTAAAAAATACTATTGCATTTAAATAGATGGGAGGGGAAAATGAGAATAACAGTTAAAATTGTTATTTACCAGTACATTCTTGCATTACAAGTTATGACAGTGTTTATTACACATTTAACGAAAGAGCTAGAACGCAAACCTGAAAACATTTCCTCCTGGTGTAGGTTGGGAGGTGAAATCAGCCATCTTAAGACTCAGTAGCTCTTAGTTTCACAAATGCACACGTTTGGAAATTCAGAATGTCCCGTTGCTCATGCTGAGCCTATAGATCTCCGTTCGGAAAGGTGTGTCCTTTTCTTCCCCACCAGAAGAGAGGTATTCTTCCTGGAAGCATTTATGGTGATGGGCAATTTAAATGTGCAGATCTACCTGTGCTTGTTTCCAGAACCCCTCTTGTCTCTCTCAAGACAGTGGTGTTTGTCTTTCTAGGTAAAGTGGGAGCCATCACCAGTCCTGTGGCTTAACCGAGCCTGTGATAGCCAGGTGTGCTCTGCTGGATGGTCTGTATCTACCAGGTCTTCCACTGTTGCAAAACTTTCAGCAGCTGCAAACAATATCCATGCTCTCAAAGTCAATCAACGGCAGGGAAGCTACCAATTACTCTCCACATAAAGAAAAAACATAAAACCCAAGAATAAACCTGGGCTATAGATTGTAAACTAGTGACAGAAAGAAGAGCAATGCTTGAGCACATCTGTATGCAAAAATGGAAATGATTTATCTCCATCACTGCCCTGATTAATCTGCTTTTCATGGTAATGCCATTTTGTTTTTGCTTGTAGCGCTACCTGTCTTGGTGTTGCTTTTCCTCTCTGACATGGCTATTACCATTCCTGAGGTGTAACTAATGCATAAGTCAAAGTTATGGTTAGACTGCAGCAGAAGCAGTTACGTGGTAAGTACGGACATCCATTTGCTACAATCAAGCCATTACACACAATTTACGGACACGACAGGCGATGAAGACAGGTCTGTCTTGCCACGAAAGCGCAGGACTCATTTAGATTTGAAACGAAGCTCTCACTTTCTATCTCAAACTCTCATCTCACCCAGAGGAAACCCCTCAACTCAGCACAGAGTAAGGCAGATCGTGTGAGTGATGCAGACCGGGCCACACACCCTGCACCTCGTGCAGCCTGGCCATCAGACCTCTGAGGTGGAGGGTCTTCTTGCCCCTGGGCTCAACGTTACTGGCTGCCCGCACACAGCTTTCTCCAAAACGGGCGGGAGTATGGTTCCAACACTTTTTGTTGGGTGGGGAGAAAGGAGACAAAATGAAACTGCACCGCTATGCTTGTCCATTGGTTTGAGACTGTACATAGCTTTCCTCCTGAAGGTGTTGCTGTATCTCTAACCGGTAATAGCCTTAGGTTTGGGGGAGAGCTGGTAGGTGAGTATTTGTACAGAGAGGCTTGCATGGGGCAGAAGGTGGGAAGGAGACGATGTGCTGCTGCAAAAGAACTTGAGAAAACTGACAGTGTGTTCTTCCCACCTTAACCAGAGCAGCCATGGAGTCAGCTGGGAACACAAAACTGAGGCAACATGTGGCATGTCACTTCGGCAGCAGGAAGGGGATAGTGCAGCAGCAGGGCTGAAGCTTAGAAATGAGCTTAGTGGCTGTCTCTGCCGGCCTGGGTAAGGCTCTTTGCTGCAGGGAAGTCTTCTTTCAGCCTTTCCTTCCGTAAATAAACCACTAACACAAGAGGCCCAGAACACGCCTGGGGATCAGCTTTTCTCCAACTGCCTTCATACGACGTGCTCCCCTTCTCTCTCTCTGTGCTTTCAGCAGGCTGCCTCTCCATTTACAGCAACTCTGGCAGCTCCATCAGCAGCCAGCTCTGTTTTCTGTACGTCCCAGGTGATAATTAGTTGGCTATTTCTCATCTCTGACTGACATAGCTCCCATTCCAGCACAACACAGGACTTGTTTTCATCACTTTGCAACTTTCTCAAGGCGGCATTAGTGGGCAACGTGACACGATGTGAGGCAAATCACACAACAACGCCATAAACACCAGGGCAGGGCTGGATTCATAACTCCATCGTTTCAGTTTCACTCCATAGGTATTCTGTTGAAATTAACCTTGTCACACAAAAGACCAGAGTTGCATATTCAGCCCACAGTGTGGTCAGGAGACAACACAATGGAAGAGCACTCATTTCTATTACTAGAAAGCACTTGTGCCGTATGTTCTGTGAACAAGTAAAGATAAGGCAGAAATACATGTACAAAGAGGAACAGAGTTGGGGTTTCTATGGAAACTCGGGATTTCCTGACTTGTATAATTAAAATTAACTATATCCCTTGTTAATGGAGTTGTGGGGACAAAGAAATATTGATTTTTTTTTTTTTACTTTATTATGTGTGAGTACTTTCAGTTATCTTTCTCCTTTCATCTCTCTCACACGTACATGTTCATGCACAGTTTTTTACATTATATATATTTTATATACAATGTGCACTGTATAGCTTTTCTAACTCCCAATAATACTAACAAGAGTTACTCATGTCGATCTCCCATTCATTGTTGGGACAATAAACTTTAGCAAGTGTAAAAGCACTGCATCAAACTTATTTTTTCAGTACTGATAAGAATATGGGATACTAACATGCAAATGAAATGGCACGCATAAACCTAAGGACCCACTATGGCTGGGTATCATGCATCATACACTTACCTGTCTTATGCAACGCAGAGGGAGAATGTTCTTAACAAAATACACCTATATTTCCCACAGCAACATCTCTTGCTAGGCAGGTGGAAGCAGCACCAGTACTTAAAAACTAAAACACCCAATGGCTGCCTGTAGCCTACAATCTCTGGCCCTGATTGTGCCATATATCACGTGCTAAGTCGAAGTGGGACTGATCAGAGCTTGGATAGAGGACCTCCAAGGAAAGCTTCGATATGGCAGAACATGGCATTAGCAGCTCATTACATGGTGCATATCCCTAATGCTTAATATTGAAACTGGGTACTCCAGCCGTGACTCACTGGTGCTGATGGAGGTGCTAGCTTTTACGAGAAAAATAAAATCACAGCTCCAACCCTTTTTGAGGAGAAATTATAATATATTGCCTCCTTTTTTTTTTTTTTTGCACAGAGCTTGGCCTCAATTTCATTGCCATGATAAGTCACAGAATCAGCGCACACAAAGTCCATTAGTAGCTGCAAAGTACTGTCAGATAAGGAGTAAATTTAGGGACACCATTGTTTCCAGCCACAAATGATCAACAGATAAAACAATAACAATTAAGAAATAGGAGGATTTTGATGACCTGGAGTTGGAAATGAGAAAATTCTTCCCTATAAAGCTACAGACATGGTCCTATACCATAATAAGGCAGGATGATAGCCTTATTCCAACCTCAAACGGTTTATTTCAGCAGCGGGCATAAAGTGAGCCCTCATCGTACCATCTGCCAAGTACCTTTGGGATCTGACGGCATGGAAGAGTCATTAAAAATGTAAGAAGTTGCTGTTTACATTAATAAAAACACAGGTTCAAAAATTATGTTGAAAAAGCAACAACATTGTAAACATGCCTTTAAAACAAAAGCCATTTCCTCTTGCAGCAAAACACGTGGTTTATTTTCATCTGTTAGGATGTGACTACACCAAACTCAGCTTCTGCTTCCTCACTGGGCCAGTCTCAAATGGAGCTTGCACTCATAGAAATGAAGTGTGTGTTGTACATAGGACTATCTCTGCTCTTCCACCTGGACAAAATTTAAAATAAAGCACTCCTGTAACTGTATTTCAACCCCCGCAACATTACTTCCAGCATTATTATGAGGGTTGGGTAAAATTGAAGCCTATAATAAGAGTATACCATTCCTTTTTTAAAGGCTGACCTGCAGTTCTGGTTTACAAACCAAATGACTGTAGTCAGGCATATTAGTGCTTTAACCTTTTTATTACATTACATACATGAAAACAATTAAGGCTGGGATTCTTTCCAATGTATTATCATTTTCTGTTCCCTCTGGCCTTTTTCCATCCATTTCAAAGAATGTACATAGCATCAACTGAACATTCTCTCATGTTTTATTTTTTTGTTTCTTTTCTTCTTAACAACTGTCATGCTTTCAAGATCAGCCAACTATAGAGTATCATGCAGCAGCAGCAGCCGACAGCAGCGACGGCAAAAACAAAACAAAAAGTTTGGGGGTTTAAAACTCCTCATAAAATTAAATCTGAGATTTAAATTCTCCCTCATATTTTATTGTCTTTTCTTTTCTTTTTCCTGTGGTAAATGGTAATTAGAGTCAATAATCTTTTGCTGAGAGAGCACCTTGTCCTCACAGTGTTTATATCATCATCATCAAAGATCTGCCTTAAGGCCCTGGCGTGTTAATAATTTAAGGTGTGCACAGCCTAGTTATAGCAGGAAGCCTAGTTATTGAGTTTGTAAACCAGCTGATGATTTATGGGAACACCTTGCATGAGTCATGCTCATTAAATAAAATACTTCAGTTTAATAAGGAACATGGGGTAAACAGTTCTTCCCGTTACAGGGTGACTGTGCAATTGGAAATTGCTGAGTTTTGTCACCAGCTTTGCCACTGCTGTTTTGTCTTAATTGTAACGTCAGGGTCAGCTTGTCTGTATGCGCGCGCGCGAATGTGTGTGTATGCGCAGACGTGCATGTGCACGTACATTTCCCCATGAAGTACAGATAGTCTTTCACTGATGCTCTTTTTTTCTCCCACCCTCTCCGTCTCCTTCTCTCTCCATACAGCTGTTTCATAACTTACCCTCTGATAATGAAAATGTTAAATCTCTCTTTAAAAGGCTACTAATTAAGAAAACAGAAATGTTCATGGAAATAAAATTACAAGGAAAAAAATCAATATATGGTTGTTAAATGTAGCTTGCATTTGAGAGCCATAACCATATTTTACTTTTAAACACTAGAGTTAACTCTGACTCATTAGAAATTCCTTGGGAAATTGAGGCAGTAAAAGCCCTACACATTGGCCTCTTCTGTTTTACCAGAAGCGAGCGTGTTTTGCCCACTGCTTTAGAAATCCACTGTTATCTCCAAGAGATTTCAGTGGGATAAGGTAAAGTGTCGGCATCTACCCTCCGACAGCAAACATGCAGACAATAACATTCTCTGCATCATCTATTTCTTATTGTCTGTTTTTCAGCTTTTTGGAAACTGGGGCACAGTTCCTTTGGGGGACTGAAATCCCCCCGTTCCCGACGAAGCCGGTGGCACCTGAGCACCGGGAACGGAAGGAGCCGGTGCAGCCGTGGCTGGAGGCTTCACTAGGCTGGAGGCTGCTCCTGGGCAAATTATCTCCTTGTCTTCGCTGGTGGGAGGGGGAACTCATGGAGTTACGGTATGTCTGTGGAATAAAGGGAGAAACAAATGGAGTAATAACATAAAAACAGTACATACACTTTTCTTGATGGATTTCAGTGTTATCATCCCAAACCAAAGGCAACTCAACTGGGCTTAGTCAAACTGATAAACAAACAATAAGAAATCAGTTTTCAAAAAAGACAACTTTTCCCAGCAACTGAGTATTAGCAAACATGCCATTACCCCTGCAATATTGATTTTTGTGTTCTTTATGGTTCCTTTTAGATGTACTTTTCTGTATTCTTTTCACACGGGTGACACAGCTGTAAGTTTAATTTCCTGACTAATAACTGAACATCCTCAAATATAGACAGCCTGTCAGGTATCACTAACAAATTCGTTAGAGAATATTGGGCCAGACCCACTTGTGGTGTGACTTTTGGATTTTACAGCACTACACAAGCAAGTGACCCGACTGTCAATTTGTAAACAATGATTTGAGTCCTCTCTTTTTTCCAGAGAAAATAAAGCATGACATAACAGGGTATACACACCACTCAGGCCACCTCTTTGATGTATTTAAACGCTTTCCATTGCTCTAATATTTGCATTTTGCAACCTTTAGCTTGTTTTCATGACACTCATGCCAGCATAGGGGAGTACTGTGATCTCATTTTTCAAAGGGAGAACAGGGCAGGGGGAGCTGCTGGTGAGACCCATGAAAGAATTTAGGCACCCCAACCTGGTGAGGTGAGGGTTTAAGTACTTTCCACTGACCGATGCAAGGCAGATGCAGCAGCAGAGGCAGAGCCCTCAGAGGCAGCACTGGCACTACCAGACAAAATGCACAAACGCTCTGATCAACCGGCAGAAAGACTCGGCAGCCACCACACTGCAAGGGATGCAGCCCCGTGGTCCTGCTCCGAGGTGTCCACCCAAAGCCTTAAAGGACAGGAACAGCAACAGTTAGGAGAGAGCAGAGCAGGCAAAGGCTCATTCCAGGTTTGCCTCATTTCCTATTTGCCCCAAAATAGCCACGACCGGCCATCTTTAATAAGAGCACATCGAGCTGGTCAGACCTTCAGGGATTTGAGTTGTTCCTCCGGGTGTATGTGTTGGGGGGCACCCAGAACCTGACTTCTTGGTGCCTAAGGCCTTAACCACCAAAAGCAAAGGGGTTTTTCCACGCAGCGGGCTCATGTAGGCTTACTTGGCCCTCCCTGGAGAGGCTGCTAGTTGCACGGCTGCAGCAGCCTGAAGTGGGTTGCACAGCTGGGTCCAGGGGCAGCTCTGAGCCCCATGCTCCCACCGCACCTACCTTGCATGCACTGAGGTGTCCGACCTGCAGCAGACATACTAAATGCATCCTCGTGTTCTTTCGGATGTCAATTGTCTCCGAGCCAAGTGGCACCTCAGTGAGGTGTTTGAGAATGTAAATTTTGCAAGTAGTAGGAGTTAGGTATGTCCTTACCAAAAATGTCCAAGTCACTGACTCGGGGGCATACGAGGAGCCTGGGGCAGAGCAGAGAGAAAAAATCAGCCTCTTCAAGGCCCAGAATAAGTGTCCTAATTCATAAACTTCTCCTCTAAAGGGGAGAAACCTTTACAATCTCTCAGCCATGACACTCCGTACTCCTGGAGGCTCTAGCAAAGGTGATGAGGGAAGGAAAGACACTGGACCGGGGGAGGAGTACCCTTTTTACAATTCAGTACATGACTTCTTTGGACTTTTTTTTTGTTTGGTTTTCAACTTTATACAGCATAGGTTGTGGTTGCCTCTTCATAACCACACAAAAGGCAGAAAATAAAGTATGTTTCCTTCTTATCTGTATGCTGTGCTTAGTGGATGCAAGAATTGCATCAGCTTCACCTCCACTGGAGTGACTGCCTCCTTCCCCAGCAAGCTCACAGAGACTGTATTCAATTGCCTTTTGCACTGTGAAGCTGCTGGCAAAACACATCCCTGATGCTACCTGTGAGTGCTAGAGAAACTACCACCAAATTCAGAAAAGCAGTTTTATGGAGTTATTTCTATCGGCGCACTGGTCCGAGGGCGTAACAGGCAAAGGAGCTCACTCAGACAAGGAACTGCGAAATGCTCCCAAACCTGGTAATACAGACTCAGACTGATGTATGATGCTCTTCTTGACTCCATGTCTACTTCTGCCCATCTTGATTTCAGATTATAGGTAAATACTGTAGATCCTATTAAAATCAATGAGATCTCAAGCTTAACCTCAGGGTGAGCTGAACCGATGCCGTACAGCATCTCTAACTCCCAGCACACTGCTCCCTGCTGCTCTTCACTTTATCCTCCCTCATGCTGAGGCTCAACACCAAACCTTAGCCATTAACATTTTGAACGCCAGTGGATAATGAGATTTTCCATTGCAAACATCAGGGCTCCACTCCCCCTTTTTTGTCTGGAGTCAAAAGTCATCAAGTTTGGATGACCTAA
Source organism: Podiceps cristatus (assembly GCA_000699545.1). Taxonomy (NCBI): domain Eukaryota; kingdom Metazoa; phylum Chordata; class Aves; order Podicipediformes; family Podicipedidae; genus Podiceps; species Podiceps cristatus. The sequence continues at coordinate 91,574 of KL267259.1, forward strand.
TTACTGATGTCAGCCAGAAGGAGTGTTAATCTGAACTAACTGTCTCCCTCCATAACATTAGTCCCAGATGCTTTGGGTTCCTGATCCCTGTCATGTGATAGAACATAATCTGCAACCCTGCCCCATACCAGGAGATTGGAGGCATGATTAGTTCCCGGTGCCTCCCCAGATTCACACTTTCTTATCACTTCGTGCCCAGAATAAACTAATTGTTAGCCAAAAAAAAAAAAAAAAAAAAAAAAAAAATGACCAAATTAAATCATTTGCATCCTTCTGTCTAGAACTGCTGAAGAACAGCAGAGGAACCCAAACCCCAGCTGCACTGAAGGGGAGCACTTCCACTACTGGAGGCCAGCAAAATGCCTTTGGTCAATCTGATTTGCTATGAGAAAAAACATACCGTTGCTTCTTCCCATAATGGTAGGTATCGTACGTGGGCAAGTGGCTTCCTTTGGAGATGGGAAAACAGGTAATTATCATTATTTGCACTGGAGTAATACCCAGCAACTAGATCCCCACTGTTCTAATCTATATAGCAAACGATCTGTACAGCCAATGTAAAGGATTTTCAGCCTAAGTATAGAAACAGCATGTTTCAGGTCTTGGAGGTTTCAGATGAGCTGACACAATTTTGGATGATCCTTTGAACTGAGGTCAAAAAATAGTCACAAGATGTAGAAAAAGGAACGGGCATGAGTATCAAACTGAGAACACAAGAAGAGGAAAAGCTAAATTAGGCCATTAACTTATAAAGCAGGTATTGAGTGGAAAAGGAATTTGGCAGGGTCTGAGCAAACTGTAGATTATATAATCTAAAGATACCAAAACAAGGCAGTCTCCTACGCATTCACAGGCAAGTTAACATACCTAAGCAAAATCATCCTCTAATTGGCTTCAGTTAAGTGCTCTATTCAGAGGTCTTTGGGATAATTCAGAGCGCCACTAGGATGCCTGGCAAGTGAAAAGCTTCTGGCAATTAAGGCAAAGAGTCACAGAGACTTCCTTAATGAAACATCTCGAGAGTAACAAAGAATGTGATACAACCTCACCCGGTTTTGAAGGCTGCTTGTCATCAAGGCACAGTCTGAAACACAATAGGACTGCACTGCAATGGAAAATTGAGAAGAAAAGGGGAAAAAAAAAAAAAAAAAAAAAAAAGGAGGGGGCGTGGGTGGAGGAAGAACCTGTTGATGAAACTCTTGGATTCATTAATATAGGCAGAAATAAACCATGGTAAAAATGAGTAAGTCCATAAAACACTGGACACCATTTATCATATTCTGCCTGAAATGCACAAATCTGTCCAGAAAATTGCAAAATGAGCTCATGCTCAATATAAAGGGCAGATATAAAGGGAGGAAAGAATTTCAAAAGACTAATATGAAGCAAATGTTAGCCCTGTATTTCCTCATGTCCCGTTTGAATCAAAGTCAACTTGCATCTCTCCTGGGGCAAACTCAGAACTTGACCCAACCTGGTTGGATTTTGAAAGCATGGCTGCAGATGAGCAGCCAGCAGAGAGGGTCTAGGTACCCTCAGATAAAAATGTTTCCTTGGTTAAAAGAAGATAAAGGCCCGAATAGCATGTCATCCTAAAACAGGCAGAAATCTTAGTCATAGCCCTCAGTGTTCAGCTGAGGCATAAAAACAGAGCTGGAGATGTTCCTTTGTAGATAGCAGCGCACCCACCAGAGATAAGATAATCGAGTGATTCTGTAATAAATAGCGGGAGCAACATACAACAGAATCAGTGAAACAACAAGATATTCCTGAACATTTTTGGTACATGACTGATGGATTCCTATGTGAGTTAAACCAGAAAGGTCACCGATGAAGCTGTCTCTTATTTGCTGTCTTCTGGCTCTGTTTTGGGTGTTTTGATAAGGTGTTGCACAGCTCATAGCAATGGATTAAGAAATTATAAATCTTAGTTTGCTTCACATGCGTTTCCAGTTAAGTTAGAAACAGCTAGCATAGATGATAAGCAGTTCATTTGACCAATTCTCTTTAATTTATCAGTCGGGAACACCATGCCAAGCCTACGCTATGCAACGTAAACAGCCTGGCAGGTGGCAAGTGATGAAGAACTTGATAACAAAAACTCTTGGTTGATTAAAAAGGTTTTGTCATCATTAAAATATCATAACACACCTCACAACACTTTATGAGGCTGAATAGTTTGGGGCAAGTAGGTAGAAGGCAAACCACAATCCTGCCAACTTCTTGAGCAAATACAATTAATCCTGAGGTATAGCTGTAGAAGAAGGTTATTCCAGGACAAGAGCAACATCCAAAGTTGCCAAATAGCTACTATCTAAATGGGAGAGATTTCAGTGAGTAAGTATTTGAGAACCTGACATACTTATGACTATTGTGGCTGTGCCAAAGTCAAATATGAGAAGCCTGCATTATAGGAAGGCCTGCAGGAGGACCTGGAGCTGCCGGCTGTACCTTGAGGACATCCAAAAGCAGTTGGCATGGCTCCTGTGCTGGCAGAAGCGATACATGCCCACCCTGCTACCGACGACAAAAAAACTAAATGCGAAGGCGACACAGATGCCAGGTGCTGCTGAACAGATGCTGGAGATGAGGAACTGAGCACATGACGGGAAAGTCCCAGAGGTGCCCAGGACGCGGTTGCTAACCCAAACCCTGTAAAGCTGAACAGCCTCTTGGCATCAAGGAGTTTCTGGTCCTACACACACACACATGCACAATATGTGCGTTCATTTGAGCACGTTTTGAGGGCAGCGGGAAGAGGTTACTGCTGTTTTGTTATGTTTGACACCAACTTTTTTTTTCCTCTTGCCAGAGGTATGGCTTAACAGCAGTGAAGAGGTGCTGAGCCCTGCCTTGTGGCAAGGGCATAGTCCGCCTCTCCCTGGCCCAGTGCAGGAGCTGAGGGCACAGGCTTAGCAGAGCTCCTCTCTGGCAAAGACAAAAAGAGTGGCATCCTCCAAAGGCTGGTAAAAGGCACCAGCTCAGGTGGCAGAAGTGGCACTGCGGTGATTCGGGGCCTGAAAAAGAACGTACGTCATTCCTGGACGAAAGGGACAGCAACAGTGATCAGCTACTGCTACTGGGAGGGAAAAGCAGCCAGAGAATTTAGCTCTCAATTATTATTATTTCAAAGGACTTCTTTATAAAATGACATATAATGAAAAGGAAAACATAAGGGTTTTTTTTAGAAAAAGACCCTGAGAAGGAAACATCATGACTGTCAATCAGATCTGGCGCACCGTTGGGCAAGTATGTCCCAGGCACAGATAGAGGACTGTGCTCTTACTGTTGGTCATGTCCTAGACATGAGACAGACAGGCTGAAGCGAGGTCTGCACAGCTGCACCCAAAAGATACCACGTGCACTGTAAATCAGTTTGAATTATCTGCCTGGAGATTTCTGAAGGAACGAGCTGCTCAGAGAAGGAAGAGCAGACAGGGACATGGTTAGCCCAAAGTCCTGCGGGAAGAGCAGCTGCAGAGCATTGCAGGGGGAAGCTTTTTGAGGCATCCAGCCAAGGGAGCACACCAGAAACCTGACACATCATGCAGAGTGAACTGCGTGGCGATTGCCATGCTGCAATCAGAATACGGGATGCGAAGAGAAATGAAAAACTTTATGGAGGCCTTCCAAACCCAGTAGGTGCAGGGCATGTGGCTGGGAGGTTGATACCCTCACTGTTGCCATGCCTTAGCAGTTAGGAACATTCCAGATTAAAAACCAACACATGGTACTTGCGCTGAGGTCAGACTTCTAGTTGCAATGCAGATATACTCTGACTTAGATGGAGGAAATAATTGACATGGGAGAATAATGAGAAAATCAATTGCCAAGTCAGATATCATTGACTGCAATGAAAATTTTGTGCATGGAGGATTTGCAGGATAAAGACCCAGGTTTTCTTTTAGGCTAGATGAGTTGATAGAGATGAAAAAAAAAAAAAAAAAAGAAAAAGAAAAGATAATGTGGTTAACATTGCTGTCCTTGTTCCCCTACACTTCCAGCTGGAATTCAAAAGGAGTATGGCCTGATGGCTTCCCAGGGCGACTCTTCAGTCAAAGTTTTAGGCTGTGGTTCTGTAAATGTTCAAAGATGTGCATGATTAAGACCTTGTGAGACCGGAACATTACATTAATGGTCTGGGCCACTGCACAGTTTCATTACATGTAACATCAGAGCTAATGTATCGGCAAAAAAATACAGCTTAGTGTCACCCTGCATATCTCCGCGTGTATGTGGGACACTTCATCACGTAGGGTCTGCAGTTCTTGCGCTGTTATTTGCAGCAGTTTGCGGCTGTACTCAAAGCCTTTAATCAGTGCTCCGTTCATTCAGGCAGGGTCCAAAGTGTAAAAAAAGCCACCCTTTCCCCAAAAAGGAATACTATCTGAGAACCCTTAATACCATCATGAGCCATTCACTCTGTTTTGCATGATGTTATCTTCATCTTCTGTCAACAGTACCTACTGAAAGATCGATAGTAATCTTAAAAGAAATGTTTATTATCGTCTTGCCTCTCACACCTGCCCCACGTACATTTGCTCTTTGTCTCAGAGGCAGTAAAAGTGCCGCAAACTGCACAGAGACTTGCCTTCAGCTGGCGGGGGTGTATTTTTCGTCGCGGGATTACGGGGCTAATGAAAGACCGCGTGGCCATCACCACTCCTATTTCTTGACTTGGAAGCGGGGACCATTCCTCCTCCAGGAGCCCTCTCTGGAAATACATAGAATCACAGAATCATAGAAAGGTCTGGGTTGGAAGGGACCCCAAGGATCACGGAGTGCCACCCCCCCTGCCACAGGCAGGGACACCAACCTCCAGGCCTGGATCTACATCCCGAGGAACGTGCGGGCGCTCGACAGAGACGTAACGCAGGCGACGTCGGGCCTGGGTTTGGCCGGGCTGGGTGTTTAGCACTAGGATGAAAACCCTTCCCGTGAAACAAACCGGACCGTTTTGGCATTCAGCCCGGCGGGAGGCTCCGGTCCTTCCCCGCACCG